>NJDC01000760.1:84556-107236 GCA_002245475.1 Calephelis virginiensis | reverse complement strand
AGACGCGTAGGTATAAACGCGTCTTTGCCCGCGTTGAACCTTGGCTTACTTTAGTTCATTTTATCAAAAAGACGGTAAAAGTAATATGGGTGTACCTAGAAGATCCTATAAATTTTAAAGAAAGAAAAAATTTCGCCCCAGACAGGATTTGAACCTGTAACCTTTCGTCTCAAGCCGACGAATGCTCTAACCAATTGAGCTACTGAGGATTCAAGTCCCGTGGCGAAACTTTTAATTCCTTTCTTACTCGTTAACGCGGGTAGTTATGTCCTGTAGATACACAATTCCGTGTATCTACTAAATGAGTTCATCATTACAGATGAAATTCACATTTACAATGGCCATAACTTCCGTTTCTCTTAACGTCAAAATAAACGTTAAAGCTATCAAAATAGATTGACAAACCCTGAACAAAGGTTCTGATTTATGTGATAAAATAACGCTTCTTCAATAAATAAAGCGCTTTTTAAATTAGTAATTTTCTAATGTAAGATGTTGGTTAAAATAAAATATCTCATTTCCCAACAAACCCATCTCGGAGTATAATTACAAAATGAATAAATATGAGAAGGTCGCGAGGCTTAAGACGGCGCTCGCCGCCAGTCGCGACGCGCCCTAACCACTGCCCGCGCTCGCTCGCGCCGCGGGTCCGAACCTCGTTATAATATATACTACATAAAACTATCTTAAACACTTTTAATGTATTTAAATTTCTCATCAACTTCGTGTTCCATCATAACAAGCTTTTGTCCACAAAATGAATCGTATCTCGCGTAATGGCTATAAATTATCTCACTTGTTACACAAGATTTTACTTCGTTTATTCCAGTTCATTCGAAACTTCTTTAAAAATTGACAAGCTTGGGATCGTCAGTGACCGTACGACCTCGCCTGTGGGAGTATAGAGTTCAGTGCACGATTTAGGGACTACTTTGTACTCATCGCCTTATCTACTTTGATTAAAAAAATTAAACTTATATTTTTAATGAAAACTGCAGCCAATGTCGCTGAATAAGTAATAGCACTGTCAAAGTGTGGGTTTTACATGCTATAATTTTAAATTTTTGTCTATGATACTGGAAGGAAAACAAGCAAACGGATTTTCTGATGGTAAGAAATTCACGCCGCCTAGAGACACCCAAGTAATAGTGCGTTGCCAACCTGAGGCTGAGATGTTAGGCCCCGAGGAAAAGTAAATTTACCAACTACCATACCCTCCGAACCGGAACAAGTCAACGGCAAGCATTGACATTATGGCGTCAGGAATATGTAAGGCGGTGGTACCATTCGGTAAGTCTGTGCTCGTCTTTTACGAGCTGCCTGGCAGGAAGGCAGATAGAAGGTCTATTCTGGAAAGGAGCCTGGACGAACTCGGTAAGACCAACACGGGGAACGAAAAAGCTGATGGCTTACATGTTAAGTAAGAAACAGCTGTCCATATACATCACATAATTAAAGCACTCTATCACTTAGTCAAGTATAAGGTATACCCACTTTATATAATAATAGTAATAATCAAATACATACACACTTACATATCTTCAAGACAAGAATCTTACGGAGTAGGCAAAGAGTATCGAGTGCCAAATCTCAAGATCCTTGCATAAATAAAATGTACTTTAAAACGGTTTTAGCACATTTTTCTAAACAATATTCCAAGTCAAACAAGTATCTTTACCGTAATCGTTAAGAGCTAGATAGATAGACCATCTGAAATTAAGTCCCCCATTGTCGTAGGTGTAGACATAATGTAATAGGTGTATGATAGATTAAGGACAGACCTATCACCAACTAGGCACTTACTTAACCTAGGCAACGCAGTTCTAATTAGACAGTTTTTTTTCTTACATGATATTTCCTGATGGTAAGAAATTCACGCCGCCTAGAAAGGTGGCAATGGTGCGTTGCCAACGTCAGACCGGGATGTTAGGCCTGGAGCAAAATTAAGTTAACCGGCTACCACACCCTCCAAACCGGAAGACGTCAACGGCAAGCACTGACATTATGGTGGCAGGAATAAGTAAGGCAGTGGTACCAATCTGGGCGAGTCACTGCGAAACAATACCACCTAGTAGGATGTCACGGTGATAGTGACAGTAAACCTATGATATCCTTTTACGAGTTTCCTGGCAGAAAAGCAGATGGTCTACTCTGCAAAGGAGCCCGGACTAACACGGGGTATTGCCTAATTTATTTATATATTGTGTTCAAAATAATATTTATTTAATATATATTATGACAGTATTTTTCATGTAAGTGATTTGTATACTTTTTATGAGAATTTATCTTTAAAACTTATTTAGTTAGTCCTTAAAACATTAGCATCATAATATGCAAGCTCAGCACATTCTCTAGTTACGTTCAAATTACCAGCGACAAAAACCTCTTGACATTGTTTTACAGTGACGGTTTTAATTTTTGCGGTCCACAATATTTATGTTGATGCCGGAGTTCGCTTTCCGCTTACAATTCAACATTTGTTTAACTTTCGAATACATCCGAATAAAATGTAAAAATCTTCACACCTTTATCCCCGAAGAGGTAGGCAGAGGTACAACCAAGGCACCCACGACTAGCCGAAGACACTAAGTCCCACAATGTGATAGGTGGCAAGCCTATCGCCAACCGGGCACATTTCCAATCCCTACCAACAATTTTTTTTTAATTAGAAAATTGGAAAAATCCAATTTTCTTAATGTTGGCCGACCCAGAATTCGAACCCAGGACCCCATGCAGTCAAGTCCAACACCCGGACCGCTAGACCACAGAGGCGATAAAATGATCTAGCGGTCCGGGTGTTGGACCGGTGGACCTACGAAATTCATATTGCGAAGCATTATTTGTATTGACGATGGTGATTGCTTTCATAATTTAAGTAAAAGGTAGTTATATCTATTTTTAGACCCTCGAAATAAAAAGAGGGGTGTACAACACTAGTTTGACGTGTTTATGTGCGTGTGTCTATGGCATCACAACTTTTGAGCGAATGGATTTCAATTCGGATTTTTATGTTTGAAAAACGGCATAATAGACATAGTTCTTAGCTTTACTATATGTAGGTATGTTTCACTGGAGTTATTGATTTTTTTAAATTTTGTAATAAACAAACATTATTTATATTAAATATGATTATTAAGTTTATATGTATCAATTTTTTTCAAAATAATCATAAATTTGAAGACTTCAATAACCTTTGACTACCTAAACCTATATGCAATGTAGCTAAGAACCATCTTGTTCACGTCAGCCTTCAATACTCCTTTTTTCTGCCTGAGATTTAAAATACCTATTTTAAAGTAAGTAGTTTTTTTAATTCCTCCTGTATTTAGTGATTTCTAATGGTTATATGTTTATTATAGCAACTAGATGTTGCCAGAAGCTTCGACCGCCTATAAAGTTATTTAGCTCTTTTGCGGGAACTCATCACATTGAAAGGTAATAATTATGGCAATGTTGAGCACAAATAAGGCGGAGGTTGTAGCTTTGATTAGACCCCGCAATTAGGTGCGAACTAAAACATGTATTAATATCCCTGAACAAGAAACACAGCGTTGGTCCAGGCTTCTTTGTAGAAAAGACCATCTGCTTTCTTGCCTGGCAGCTTGTAAAAGGCGAGTATAAGCTAACCGTCACTAAAACCGAAACATCTGAATAGGTAGCAGAATTCCACAGCGACTCGCCCGGATCGGTACCATCGTTTTGCCTATTTCTGCCGCCATAATGCCAGCGCTTTCCGTTGAGCTTTTCTAGTTCGGAGTATAAGGTATAACTTATTCTGCTCGAGGCCTAACATCCCGACTTCAGATTGGCAATGCACTTATGGTGGATAAGTGACTCTAGGCGATATAAATTTCTTGCCATCAGAAAATCCGTCTGCTTTTTTGTCTTCCGATATTATAAAAATTATTGCACCTAATCCCAAGGTAAACATATTATATGCTTGTGTTTTGAGAATACGTTGTGTTATAAGGAAAAAAAGCACCTATGCTTTTTTCACTAGGTCTGATATATTAATATGTTAATATTCAGTAGACTAGTTTCGGGTGTTATTTTACGTGAATCTTATGTTCCATGTATGCAAACAAACAGACTTTAGTATCTTTAATATAGTTATTCCCCGTCTTGGTCAGGGTTTCTTTCGACCTTTGTAGAAATGACTATCTGTCTCTCTGTCCGACAGCTCGAAAGAAGCAATCATAGATTAAACGGATCATCACCAGAGATAACACTGGCAAAGTAGATAAGGATCTGCTGCCTAGCGTATACCTGGCACCAAAATAACAGTATTTGTTATTGTAGTGTTCTGGTCCGTAAAGCAAGGTCCCATGCCAGCAACGCACCTATAAAACATATTATGGTATTTCTAGGCTATGGTTGTCTTTTATCATAAGAGAACTGTGCGTTTTTCACTGTTTTATTACATATAAAAAAGTTGCATACATTTAATAATTTATTTCGAAACTGGACGACAAAACAAGTTTGTTGATCCGATCGCTACCATACGTGTCATGTGCTCCGATCGAAATCGATATAGCCTTTCTAGGTCTATAGGGTACCAACGTACATACGTACACATGAACTTTTTCTGATATAACTATAGAATCAACATCAAGTGCAATGGCAATACTGAACATATTTAGAAAAAAGATAAGAATAAAAATTAAACACGCTTAGTGTTTGTATCTCTGTATCGTCTCAGTGAGTAACCGCATTTTGACCCGATGTTATACTTTTTAACCAGGCAGGAATTTTCGCAAAAAAATCATTTATAAGTTCAGCTTGAAATGTATTTTGTTATTCTTATTCCAGTTAATGAGAGACAGATATGAAGACTACATTTTATTCTAAAATACAAAATGCGCAATGTATGTGGTATACATGACATTTTTACGTTAAATAACAGTAACGATGTAGGAGTGGGTATTAATTGATAAGTTAGCATGGTATGTATGAACGCATCACTTACCCGAGCGGGGCGGGTAGCGGACGCGCGGCTTGCGCGATGGGGACGCGGCGTAGGTGTACAACAGCGGCGCCTCGCCTCTGTGGAACACAACCTTTATCACCAACTAATACTTGCCTGGTAATACTACAGTATGCCAGAGAAAACAATATTTTGTGTTTTTATTACCAGCATAACTAGATAGTACCTACTGATTACATCTTTGCAAAACTCTACTTATACAAACAAATTTGTGTTGGTTCTATGAAGATATACTGAGACCTTCAGATTTAACCACTGTATGATATCAGTTTTATCAGTAACTGAAAGTGCTTGCCTTTCCAGGTTCTAGTTTAGATAGGTTTTTGTTGAGCTTTAACGGTTTTCATCTTGAGTTACAATCTTGTGTCATTATTGACTTTTTAAAGCGTAATTGTATAATAAATAAACACCAACCGTGTTTGGGCAGCGGTGGTGGATCCGGTGTACGCGAGCGGCGCGGAGGGTCGGGCAACGCGAGTAACTGTCGGTAGAGCTCGAGCTCGTGGTAGAATTCGGGCGAGGCGGGCGCGGACCGCACCTCGCCCGCTACCGTTCCCGCTCCTGATTGAGTGCCCGCTACTTCTGCCGTCAGGCCGTTTAACACGAGGCGGCGCGCCGCCATCGCGGGCGTCGGCCATGTGCCCGCCACCACACTACTTCACCAACACATACACGCACTTCATTACACTTCACATTCAATTGTTTTCAACATTTTATCAGTTAGTTATATTTTATATTATTTCAGTTCTGTCATAATTATTTCCACTTATTTTGCTTAATATAAAACTTGATTTATTTAGACACGCAAAAATAAATACAAGTTTATTTATTAATTTGTTAAATTATAATAACTAGTTGTTTCAAAAAGACATAAAACACATTATTTCAAATTAAACACATAATTTTATTGTCCTCATATATTTTTCAGCATATCATTTCAATTAAATATTTTGAAGTCTTTTATAAGCGCATTAGACAATTTCTAGTATCGGTCTCATAAATTCACGTGAACAAGATTTTGTTATTCAGTTTGAAAATTCGAAATACTGTTTTAAGGTTTTTGTTTCTTTTATATTGATTTGAATGACCGGCCTCACGACTTTCCGCTGCATTATTTTTTCTGTTTACACCTACCTCGTAGGTAACTAACTCTTACAGATAGAAACCCCCATTATGAAAAGATAATAATTGCAATACAGTAATGTAAATACGTTCTTTCATATGTATATATTTTGTGAAGAAACAATTTTAGTAAAAGATAAGATCATGAAAAAAACTGAACAAAAATTGATGTCGAAATAAGTTAACAGCTGATCATTATAAATTTGCGAAACATACCATACGTGACATAGGAATGTTTCTGATATTAAAACTATTGAAATGTTACGTTTTTTTTAAACTTACGATTAAAAAAAGGGAATAATCAATTTTTCTTTTTGTATAATAGTAGGTAGGTATTAGCTAAAAGATACATACAACAGAACGTTCCATTTAACCACCATGTTAAAATTAATAACAACAATAATTTGAACAAGTAACTCCTTATAACAAACAACAACAACACCACCTTAAAATAAATGCCTCTACTTTGTGACAATCAACACTTATTAAATTTAAATTAGCATAATTTGAAAAAAAAATATCTAGATTAATCTGTAAATCGTTTTACAGTCCGAAGCGTTGTTTAGAAAGAATTATCAGAAAATAGGCGGACAGATTACGGAATAGCTTTAATTTAATATTTGACTTATGCAATTCTTCAATTAATCTCACTGTTTTTCCTTAAATTAATATTAATCAAGTAACAGTGGCCTCAGATAACATTATGTTTAATTTAATATCCACTATAACTTCTATTTACGTTTTCATATTTCATTTTATAAATTATCAATCAATGTTTAATGGTACGTATAATTCACAACAACGGCAATTCTTGTCTGTTTGTGTCAACACCAGTCTATACGTAAAGTTTGAAAAGTTTCTAACAAACGCGAGGTCACATCCTGGGGTGGACGGAGACGTCCTCTACCGACAATTCACTTTGAGATACTGCCTTAGCGTCTGAAATTCAGGCATGAATCGCCGCGCAATCCCCGACTAACGGACCCACGCCTGTTGCATTACCTCTCCAGCGAAAAGTCATGAGATGCAGGGACTACCAACTACCTCCTGCTCTCGTATATATCTACCAATCACCGATCAAAATATCGGCTCTACGTCAAAGTCCTAATAAGGTAAGTGCAACTATTATTGATCCAACGGAAATCTGCAAGTATCTCCGATTTATTCAACAAATTTTCATTTCTTTCTACAAAATATTTATTGTATGCCGTTTTACTTAGATATAGCTTTAAGTACGTAGTATTTACGTACACCAAAACCAAAACATTAGAAAGAAATAACAAAACATATAGACTAGACTTCTTAAGGTCCCGGGTTTGATCCCCGGGTCGGGTAATAACAAAAATTACTAAATGTACATTTTAAATTTTCTAATAAAATTAACATTGCCCGGGATTCGTTGGTTGGTATGTGCCCGGTTGGCGATAGGCTTGCCACCTATCATATTATGGGACTTATGCCCGATTTCACCAAGAGCCCCTATATTTAGGGAATCTTTTAACGTGTTTTAGGGGACGGTTTTATATTGAAACAGTCCCGTAAGTAACGTTAAAAGGTCCCCTAAAGTATAGGGGCTCTTGGTGAAATCTGGCATTAGTGTCTTCGGTTAGTCGTGGGTGCCCTGGTTGTGCCTCTGCCTACCCTTTCGGGGATATGGTCACGAAGTTACTTTTTTAATATCTGATATCTAGCTATAACATATTTATTTATTTATTTAAAAATTAACAACACAAAAACATAATTTAACACAAAATTTGTTATTTCTAGTGGTCTCCACACTAGGCTTCGCCTGAGTCGTGGCGACCATATTTCATTCTTGGATTTACTTTTTCTTAAATTTACAGGTATATGTCGCGGGGTATACGCGAGGGTTCGATTCCTGACGGATGCAGGCACTTGTGTGCTGAACATCGATGTGTGTATTTCGGGTGTAGCTTTTTATTTTATTTATTCCAGTATTTAAAGTTAAATTAATTCTTTGACAGTAAGGGACTTAGCTTGATGTATCTTTAAGTAGTTTTGTGTTAACGTCTTTATTAGTACCGATAATTCATAGCATAAGCACATAATTTCCTTACTTTGGGGTTCAATTTGTGTAATTTCTCAAAGAATATATTTTATTTCTTTACTTATTTAATTTGATGTACCCACTAAAAAGTTGATCCTTCTTTACTGTGTACCTACTTCATTTGTCATCGCTAAAAACAAAAATAAATAAAAGTTTAAAAAACTTACGTTTAAATGTCGATTTTATATCTGGCTGAACTAATAAAAAAAGTTTGAGTAAAATAATTGAGAGATTAAGAAAAACATTTTAACTAAAGCATGGAGTGCGTGATAATAAATTTGGAAATAATTTTACTGTTCTTCGATCTGTTAATAAAGAATTTAAAACCCAAGCACAGGACAAATGCTAAAATAAAAATATTTCGAGAGAAACGAAAGTTATAGCCATTAGAAATGTGAATTTCATCTGTAATTATTAACTCATTTAGTAGGTATTAACTGTGTATCTATAGGACATAGCTAGCCGCGTTAACGATAAAAAAGGAATTAAAAATTTCACCACGGGACTATGATCCACAGTAGCTCAAATGGTTAGAGCAATCATCGACTTGATCATATCCTATCCTTGACATCAAATCCTATCTGGGAGATTTTTTTTTTTCTTTAAAATTTATAGATATTTAAAACAGTTGATATCTTCTACCTCGCACTTTTAAACAATAAAATTCGTTTCCTTATTAGGATTTCTTTAATTTAACTTATAGAGAATTACTTTCTATTTCAGATTTAGTTCAGAAATACTCGATAAAAGAGCAACAGCTTCATACGTTTTTGAAACTATTACTTATTTGTGATGAATCTTCTGAATCCTACACAATTTTATAACATTTTTACAAATATATCACCTATGGTCAATTAGCTATTTTTCCTATGAAAATTGTGAAGTCTTAAAAGAAATACATTGTTTATAATCCAATAAATTCTAGTCGATTAGAACACATTCGTGATAATATAGAAAAACTGTTAAATCTGTTTTATAATGATGATCCTAGTAAATTATTTAATTCGTTATTTAAATTAATTGACACCGAGCATAATAAAGTATTTATACATACACAAAAATATATAGAAAAACGGAAGTGCTTCAGTAAATGTGCAACTGCCGGTATACTAATAAGCAGAAAACGGTTATTTTATTTATGTTATGAAAATGCATACAACCATAGCGTTGAATTTAAAAACTATGTTAAATTCAAAATTGTTTAAAAGAGTATGTTCTACTGTCAAGTCTATGTACTTGAAAAACATTGTCAAAAGATCCGATAACAGAATTAAGGCCACGTGGAATATTCTAAATACGGAAATCGGTAAATCTCACATTATTAATAACGGGTTTGAATTAAATATCAAATGAATGTAGCGTTAAAGAAGATATGAAATAGCAAAAGAGTTTAGAAAATTCTCCACCAACATTCCGATTGAAACAACCAAAACTCTTTGCTCGTTTTCTATTATTTCGGAATCAATATTGAAGCATTCTGTAACCGAGTGTAGCAAAGCTTTCGAATTTACCTTTATCGATACCAAAGACGCAAAAAAGATGTATTTGAAGCCTGGAAGAGCTGTGATGATGCATTAGGTGTATTCTGTGATATCTCCAAGTCTTTCGACTGTGTTCATCATGATAGTTTGATCGGGAAATTACGTCATTACGGAATTAAGAACAAAGCTCTTGATGTCATGATCTCATACTAGAACAATAGAGTTCAGAGGGTTAAAATAAACGGTAAAACTTCTTCGGGTTCTGCAGTTACAATTGGTGTACTGCAACGTAAAAATAAACAAGCAGTATACAAAACTCCTTTTTGGGTCAATGTATACTCTTCTAAAATAAGCTGCCCAGTGTTATTAGTGATCTACCTTTAAATAAGTTTAAAAACGTATAAAAGCATGTTATGTTATAAGGTCTCAGAGCATTTGGAAGACGAACATGCTTTGGGGATAGACGTTTCAATCTCGCACTGCAATTTTTAATGTGATTTGTTGTTATTTTTATCATTTATTTTTAATGCCTCTTATTTTCTACGTCTATACATTTAATATAAAAAAAAAATATAAACATAAAAAACAGGTTACCAAAAACGGTGGCCTTACAACTAAACCGTCAGTGGTCAGGGCGACAGACGGAGGAACCTCCGTACAATGCGTGCCGTCCCCAAAACTGCTGCCTTCTGAATCCGGCTCTTAACCCAGGGTTGCAGAGCGAGTTTCTTAAGGTGTTGGTCGAGACTCTTCGCTATAAGACCGTTTACTGACACGACTATCGGGACAATTGTTGTTGAATCAATATCCCACTTGTCGGTTACCTCGTGAGCCAAGTCTATGTATTTTGACATTTTTTCCTTCTCGGCTTTCACGAGGTTAACGTCACATGGGAAAGTGATATCAACAAGAAAGGCCCGGCGCTCTAATCGATCTACCAGCACGATGTCTGGCTTATTAGCGACATTAGTCCTGTCCGTGATGACACACCGGTCCCAGTAGAGCTTAGCATGGCTATTTTCAAGAACTGGTAAGGTAGCCGGTAAACTTACTTTTGCTCGAGGCCTAACATCCCGGCTTCAGGTTGACAACGCACCATTACCACCTTTGGTGTCTCTAGGCGGCGTGAATTTCTTACCAGGAAATCCGTCTGTTTGTTTGCCTTCCCATAATTAAAAAAAAATACATACTAAACTGAAAGACTGTAAAAGAAATAATTAATACGGAAGACATGTGACTAATGACTGTATAAGAATTAATTATTACGGAAGATGTGGCAGCATGGCTTAAAGGTCTTAGCCGGCCCCAGAAAGGGGCAAATTAACCTAAAAAACAGTGAGGTTGGCGGGAACGGTCGGAGGGGGAAAGCGCGCTTTTCGAGGGTTCCCTCCATTCTTTAAGCTAAAAATGTGTAATATAATGTAAAAACGTATAATTTGTAAATTAATTAGTGTAAATATTACTTAGTCGTGTGTAAATGTGATTTAGTAAATAAACAATACTAGTAGTAAATAAACTATACTAGTGAAAGACTATTGTAGAGTTTTACCACGACAGAAGAGGCAGAGGCCTGAACAAAAAAGAAATTTGAAGACGAAACTAGAAAAAGACATGAAATATTAAGATATGGGTTTATTACATAATATAAGACTAGTATAAAATATAGAGGTAAAAAAAAAGAATATTAAAAATACTTTTTGCACTGTCGTAGAAGTTTTGGCGCCAACATGAAAAAAGATGATTTTGGTGTTCAGAATTTTAGTTTTATAATTTGTGTGACAATAATCGTAATTCAAGGATGTGACGTACTATAAAACAAATTAACGGAGAAACATAATATGTAAACTTCAAGAAATTAAAACTAAAGACGTATTGAAGGACTCAAATAAGCTTTATCGCCTCTGTGGTCTAGCGGTCCGGGTGTTGGACTTGACTGCATGAGGTCCCGGGTTCGAATCCCGGGTCGGCAAACAAAAAGAAAATTGGATTTTTCCGATTTTCTAATAAAAAAAATGTTGGTCGGGATTGAAATTGTGCCCGGCTGGCGATAGGCTTGCCACCTATCACATTGTGGGACTTAGTATCTTCGGCTAGTCGTGGGTGCCTTGGTTGTACCTCTGCCTACCTCTTCGGGGATATGGGCGTGAAGATACTTTATACTTTATCAAATAAGCTTTGTCTTAGTGAAGGAAATGACTTTTAAAAAGGGGAAGACAATATGTTAAGAAACTGAAGAAATGAATTTAAAATTTTAATATGAAAAGGAATTTATTATTACGGAAGACGTGGCAGCATGGCGTAAAGGTCTTAGCCGGCCCCAGAAAGAGGCAAATTAACTTAAAAAAAAAATAAAAAAACAGTTATTGTCAAATGTCAATGTCATTTGTCTTTGTATAATAAGTATTCTGTGAATACAATTGAACTTCCAATTTTCATGACTTTTACGTAATCATTTTTCATCAATTACAAACGAACGATATAAATTAATATTACTTAATAATGTTGGGCCGCTTTGGAAGAAAGCAAGCAGAAATTGCAGCAAGCTTTCTGCCCACAGCAATTGGATATGGTGGAACAGCGTTTGTTGGATTACTATATTTCACCGACTGGAAGGTATTTGTCACCTATATTCCATTTTACAACAGCAAGTTCAAGGGTTTACCAGAAGAATAGTGAAGATGATTAAATTTAGTGTAAATTATTATGTTCTTGTGTAATTAATAGTTAATAATATAAGTTGTAATATTTGAAATGTATGTTAGTGGTTTTATTTTTAAGATGTTATAACATGTGCCTAAGTATCCATTAAAATATTAAGTATTATCAGTTCTTAAAGGAACATACTTCGTATGTTCCAAAAAAACTGTGAATTTGAATAGAAAGTAAAGACATATTATTAACACCTATAATTAGAAATGGATAACAAAGCATAACTTGCTTGGAGATAACCAATCTGATCCTGATGCTAAAGACTGCAGGTAATAATTAATTAATTTACAAACAATGTTTTCTTGTAAAGTGATTGTGACTATTTTGTTCTGGTCTAGTTCATTCATTGGATTGAGTTCCAGATGTTGGATATTTGATCCTCAAGTTCTCAACGCACTACTTTCATCTTTATGTTATAGGTAAAATATATATCTTGGATTCTTTCAGGGAATTGGTTTGGTTTTTGCCTTTGCCGGAACTCATTTTGAGTTTTCTTTATTTTTAAAGGTCTAAATCCTAATAAAAAGGACTAGTAGTTGGTAGTCCGACATTTGGTTTTATGGCAGAATTTAAATATAGAATGATAACAAAAATCATAGTGTGTACTCCGATTTTCCTATTTATACTCAAACAAAATTTAAAAGCTTTTCTCTCCCTGGGTTATTTCAAATATAATAAATATAATTTATATAATAAATAAAATATAATTTTTAAATTATCCTGATATTTGAAAATTTCTTTGGAAATTCATTTACATATTTCTATATAATAATAATAGTGGTGTTAGTGGATAGTCCACTAACACCCATAACACAAACATAAAATTTGCTTTTGATTAAGCCGATTGGTATAATTCATGTAAAGAAATTTACTTTCAAATTATTAACCTTAAATTCATTGCAGGATCAATATAGTTTTTTAGAGGATGGATGGAATGTGATGCATTTTTTTTTTTTGCTTTAAAGCTGGCTAATAGTATTGCATTATTTCAAATGCAAAATGAGGGACTTTTATTAACCCCAAATGGATGCACAAATGTGAGTTTTCTCATTTGAAAGCTGATGTGATCAAGATGATTCTTGGCTACATTACACATAGGTTCTGTCAGGAGTCCATGGAAAAAAAATAAGATTATGTAACTCAAATCCTGTCACCTCGAGAACTTCTAATGCTCAATAGGTAGTCCTAAACTATGCTTGTAATATGCAGATCTCATAATCATAAAAGACAGCTGTCTCTAGACACCTTTGTTGCTATATAGGAACAAACTTGTTCCCTGTGTTGCTTTGGGTTCCGTTGCAGAATAGGCCATCTGCCTTCCTGCCAGGCAGCTCATAAAAGGCGAGCATAGGCATACCGTCACTAACACCGTGACGTCTGACTAGGTGGTAGAGTTTCGCCGCGACTCCACCTTACCTACTCCTGCCGTCATGACGTGTTCCGGTTTGAAAGGTAAAATAAAGAGCTTTTGCTCGAGGTCTAACATCTCACGTCATGACGTGGTCCGGTTCGGAGGGTAAGGTAGCCGGTAAACTTACTTTTGCTCGAGGCCTAACATCCCGGCTTCAGGTTGGCAACGCACCATTACCACCTTGGTTGTCTCTGGGCGGCGTGAATTTCTTACCATCAGGAAATCCGTCTGCTTGTTTGCGTTCCAATATATAAAAAAAATATTATTTTCTTTATTGGCAAAAGTTTCATATTTCCCAAATATAAGGTATTTTGGCTGTTAAGGCATTCTGGACCTTTGCCACATGCTGCACTTTTCTTTATCTCTCAAAAGAACATGTGCGTTTAACTAGCTACTCCAGTGCCTCAAACACACATACGAGTTCATACTAATTTGACGGTGATTTGTTCTCATTGGAACCAAGTAATGATTTTAGCAAGAGAAACGGCAAACTTGTTTTAAATTAAACATGTAATTATTTAATGTTTAAAATTAATGTTTCGAAATCATATATTTGAGTTTATAAATAACAAATCAAAGAAATTAATTAAGCAACATAAAATGCACAAATTGACTGTCAAAAGTAAAAAGTATGAACAACAAAACACCACTAAAATTAAAAATGTAGTAATGAAAGCTTAAATATTTTTTTTCTAAAAAATTAATCGTTAGTACATATCTGACAACATAGCACTATCAATTTCATCAACGCCTTTAGGATTCAAGTATAGAAGACGAGTCTTAACAAACCAGTTACTATCATTCCCTCATCTTTGACTATCATAGTTTGATATTTTTAAGTTGGTTAAAAATTTTATTATTTATTTATTTAAAATTTATGCACTATAATGTACAAAGGTGGACTTAATGCTACCTGGCATTCTCTACCAGTTAACCTAACTTTATTAGAAAGAATAATTAAATGAGGTGCAAAGAAAAAAAACAATAGCTAAACATTTCCAAACATATTTAAACCTAATTTTAGGTAGCATAATAAATACATAACAATGTATGTATATATGCCAAGAAAAATACTTAGCATAATATATCAAAATATTAGATGAAAAATATGTATTCTATAAATATAGTCATTCTACATAATATATAAATACAAATATTACAGTATGGCCAAAAGCAAGTGATCCAGGGAGTAATATATTAGACATATAAGTAGAATATCGCGAAATTAATAGAACTTGTATCTGCGTTAAAGGCACTGGATGAAAGTAACGACAATGTGTAAGTATGCATTGCTGGCACTGAATGCATTAGAAAAGTGCTGATAGTTAACAATATTAAATATATAATTTAGTTAACCAATTTTAAAAGTTCGTGAATGGTATCTATACAATATTTGACCTAACTGTGTATATTTAAATGTATGTATGTTTACAATTTTTCGAAAGCTGCTGATCTGGATTGGATGTGTTTTTATGTTAATAAATTGCAAATTTCTTGTGAAAGAAATTAGCATCATAAATATTGTAAGTAACAATCTGAATAGACCTTTGGGGGAAAAACCACAAAATTTATCCAACAACTAACTCTGTTAATTAAATAATTTTGATAATTACTCTCTTCTCGAGACATATAGAACTATCAAGGACAAAAAAGTCAGAATCTGAAAGAAAACAATGGGAACATAGACATACCGGTTTTCTGTAAGTATATATGTACATCACTAAGATATTCAATATCCTTGGCTCCTTGTCCTTGTTGTTATCTTTGAGATTAATCTAAGTTTATACTTACCTATGTGCTTTCATACTCAGCAGTGCGTAACAGGCTAGCATTTACAAATTTAACTCTGGAGCTGGGTTGTGAGAACTCATCCAGATTACTTTCACCACTCATCCACATTACTATTTTCCTATTACACCTTTCCTGCTATTACATCAATGCTCGTAAATTTTGTGTTCCTGTTTGGATAGTGGGAAAGCCAAAGTAAGTAATACTGCAGAGTGTCTTAGATTGGCTATGACATGTCATCATAAATGCTTCAAATCATTTAATACATCCGACTGAAAATTGGGCTTCGACCAGATGCGGCACCTGCCAGCAAATTTAGCCTAAGGTTTGATCAAAGCCAAAGATTTTAAATTTCTTGCTTATGATTATCTGTACTTGGGTGAAAACCAGGGTGACGTATGTTTATCGGGTTATCCAATCTACAGATGAAGGTAGCTGTAAATGACCTATCAAAAATCTGCATGCATCGCTGATTTAACTAAATCCATTTCTCTCTTCTTTAAAAAGTTATTATAATCAAGACATGCATGTTTATGCATTACAAGTGTGTCATATATAAATAAATATCTTAAATCTTTCTAAAGAAGGAAGCAATTGAATTACAGGTTTTCGATTGGTCGTTAATTGATATTATGACTGAGGGACCCATCGTTGATTTGTCCCAAGAAACCTTAAAATTTTGTTTATTTTGTATACTATTTTCCAAAATATAATTTGACTATAACCAAACGACAACTGCGCAAAAACCAACTAATGATAGCTATTATTAAATGCCTTTTGCATAATCGTCGTTTTTGATATTGGACCTCTTATTTCTACCTGACGCTAATATTGAAATAACCTGTGATTAACTGTTCATTTTATTACTTTTTGGTACACAAACTAACCTCCAGTTGTTTCACGCATCGGGTCACGACGCAGAGCCGGATTAACCCAGTATGGACCTGTAGGCAATACAATTTTCGGGTCCCTTTTCTTTACCTAATCTGACTGACTAATTCACGTGACGTATTTTTTTATCTTCTACCCGCATTCCTGAATAAAATTCCCGATAAAGGCATTTCCTAAGCGCGGGTTAAGACATACTACGCGTACGTTTGATTCCGCCCAAAGTCTAGGTGTTTTCTATGTATACATGAAAAATTAAATTAAAAATTTAAATTAAAATTAAAAACTCAGTTATTTTTAATTTAAAATATGTATTTAACCAAACGCAATAGTTAAAATGACTACATTAATAAAAACCGACATCAAAACTAAAAAGTGAAAAATAGTAATTTAATATTGATTATGTATTTATTACCTAGTACCTATTATTTATATTTGCCATTTACTAATAGGTTTGAAGTCGGTGCCAAGCCAATTTCATACGTAAGCCAATTTAAAGTTTGGCACCGACTGTAAACTTAGTAAATGTTACACATAAATAATAGGTAGATTTTTAGTTATGAAGTCGGTTTTTATTAATGTAGTAATTTTTATGGGACGAATTCGAAACTATTCCGCTTTAAAAAAAAATTGCGTAAATCGGTTCAGAATCCTCGGGGAAATCGGTGTACATACATAAAAATTAAATATACCGGCCGAATTGAGAACCTCCTTTTTAAGTTTTAAATTTTGAAAAATTTCGTTCTTTTGTCGCGTTTGTTATCATCCAACTTCTGTAAATTTGCAATGCTATCATAACATTTGGGAAAGTTGATTGAACCATGATACTACAATAATACTAGATGGTTCTGTTTATATAAAATGTTACATGCTTTAAATAAAAAGAAATGGTATTGTTGATTATCATTTTCGAACCATAAAACTTTTTTGTGGACTGCAGTGGGCCCCTGTCGATCCTGGACAGTTGCCTACTCTGCCATAAGGTTAGTCCGGCTCTGTAACGACGTAACGATCTCATCGCCCACTAGTAGTGAACTAGTAATGTGTTATTGCACTTGTGCTTTCGTTTATAAATAGGCACTGTGTCCTGTATAACAGCTCGCCAGGATTCATACGTAAATAATTTATATCTATATGCCAAGTCCCTTGCGGAGTAGGGTAGTATCCAGTGCAAAGTGTAACGATCTTTACTGACTTGTCTAGCCTCCTCCACATTTATTACTCTTTTCTTAGAAACACACTGGTTGCGTAGACTGAATATATCTCACCGATAATACTCGAGCGATTTGATCTTGAAATGTCAAACTAGGTCTCTCCGGTTAGATACCTAACTACAATTATCCATATCCGCGTCGCTTGTATCTATCTGATTTGTCGTTTTTCCTGTTCAGATGACCCGCCCAACAGAGCATGTCCTTTCTAATTTTTACTCCAATGCTTTCTTTCAGCTCTATTTTTTCTCTGATCTCTGTTGAAAACGCTATCAACGACAGTAACTTCACAGATTTTCATTAGCACTATCATTTCGACCTCATTTGTCCTACTCATGCTTTTCCGACACACTCAACTTACGTTATCCTAATGTAAGGTTGGAATAAACTCGGCTTAGCTATTGCTACCGCCATAGCGTCATTATCGTGTTATATGGTGGTGAGTAGAGCCATGGCCAAGTCATGGTCTGAGTTTCGGTCATAAGATAGTAACACAACAGTAACATCTAGAGTGACTATAGGCGTCCCTTCATCAAGAGAGCTGTCCGATTGTACAAAAATAAGTTTAAAAATGTAATAATGTTTACGCCCTCAACTTCGTGTAATATCAAACCATCAATTATTTTCTTCTGCCCACAATATCTTCCTTTTTTTTTCAATATTTTCCTTTTTTTTATCTTACTTTACTTTGATAAAGCGTAGCTAAGTATTCTAGACAAATTTTAGATAAGGATAAGCATAGACGTATTTTGTTTATCTCAATGAAGATGGGAGACTTTCCTAAATTTGTGTGAAACTGGTTTTTTTTTCTAATTCAAAATAGGAGAGTAGTGTTTTATGCCACTTGATGTAGGTAGCTGAAATGCTAATGAAAGCTTCTTAACCTAGAAAATATTGGTAGATTCTGATGATGAAGCTGGAAGACTAACTGATTCTCTGCATTTCTAGAATGAAACCTCTAAATTTTGTAGTGTTGAATTTATCTCGATAAGCGACTGCGACCTATTCTAGCACCGAACAACTTACCACGTTTTGTAGTTTGTACTGTGGGTTTGTATTTATGAAAGTAAATTCAGGTTCTGATACACATTTGCTGCTACACAAAAATAAACTGACATTATTGACATCTGTCTGGCAAGGCAATTATATCTGTCATTTAAATTCTTCATAGTAGTAGCGCCAATGACTACATTAGTAGCGCTAATCATGTCGCTGTACCAAACCTAGTATCCCTATCTAGTTTGTGGTACCAATACACCATGAAGAGTACTATCCATGTACTATCCGATGTACACATTTATTACCTATATCTGTCTATCCACGCTGTCCGATCAGCAAGTATCGAGAAGTTCAACCGCATGGCAAAAAACCAATGAGATAATAACAACTTTCTCTCTTGCAACTTATAAGTGATCCGGAACACTCACTACAGTTACTTATTACTTTCCGGCTTCAACATCAGAACCTACATACCACTTAGGATCAGAGCTCTTCTTCAGACGAGGCTCTGATTTTTTACATAAATCTGAAAGACATGATAAGCTCGACTCAGCTGTATCAGATGTAATAAAAACAATAGTTCAATTTTTAATTAATTAGAAAAAAGGTTTTATTTAAACCTGAGCATACAGAATAATATCATACTTTTTTATAAATAGAAAAAGGTTAACATGAATACATCTTTCAAATGTTCAATAAATAAAAATATCCATTTTAATAATCTATTTATTTCTGTAACTCTAGTGAAATTTAAAAAAGTGCAAATAACTGCCCATAAGTGTTTTATTTCTTTAGGGAGGTATATTTATTAACATCGTTGAATTAGGTACATATAATAATATCCATAGACGCTTAAACGTTTTGTAAGTACGTCTGTTCTATTTTTATTAATATTATATTATGGCAAGAATGGAGATTTATAAAGTGCATACAATATGTTATATATTATTAGTATGTTTAATATAACCTTAGTTTTATTAATTATAGTTAATATCAAACATTCATAAGCTTAGTTACAAATTGTTATTGTAGGCCTAATGAGACAGGTTCCTTTGCAAACAGCGTTTTTGTTTAAAGTTTGGGAATACAAGATGTAATACTTTTGCCTGTGAAAACACACGTTCAAATCTGGTAGCCCGAGCGCAAATAAAATAAAGGGATACATTCAAATATACAAAAATAAATCCCCATTTCGCTTGATCGCATCACGCCTAAACGGATGGACCAATTAAATATTTTTGTTTGTTAGTAGAAACTCATGCGAACAAAAGTCAACATTTATAGTTAGGACAACGTCTGCCAGTTCAGCTAGTGTTATAAAAAACACACAGCATTTTTATACACTAATATTAGGCTTTTAAAATATCTTATTCATAAGATGATTTCTCTTTGGTAGGGGGAGATTTTTTTTGTAATTGAACCTGTCTCATAGTTGCTTTAGTATCAACACCCACTATACTTAATAATTGTTTAAAGGCGTCTTTTGTATTAACCTAGTTACTTAGATAAAAAATGTAGGCCTTATGCGTACCACTAGCCGACTTACTTTCGACACTTCGGCATTTATCGCCCGTACACTTACACACTATGGATTAGATATCTCGTGATGTGTAGCTGTAATGTAATGACTTATCGATAATTATGAAAATATCTCTTCTTTTGGCGCTGGTATTTATCTGAATGCACTTATTGCAAGTATTTTAAAAACTTCACATCTACAACGTAACGACAATTTTTATCAAACAAATAACAAAACATTAACACTATCGGCACATCTAAAATATTCACTAAAAACTAATGGAATAGTTGCTATGAGAAGTATAAAGAGAAACTTAGGTCACGAATCACTGTTGGATCCCGTGGCTTCTGAAAAGAAAGAAAAGTATATTATTGACAATGTTTGTAACTACGTGTAGGTAAGTTTATAAATTCTGATTAAGTAAAAAAACAATGTTTGGACGAATATGCACGAAGTTTAACTTGTTTACTGGTAGTTCTTATATACAGACTAAAGAACTAACATGGTAGGTAATGCTAATAAAAAATATTAGCAAAATAATGGCCCTTTTCGTAAGAGATTCAAAAAAATTGTCATGCTATATCTACATTTATAAGACGATTAACTTATACTGCAGGTACTATAAATTTATTAAAAAAGTTGATATTTTATTGAATCTGGCGTTACTTTGGAGAAATCCATTATAACGGATTCATAATTAGCCTTTGTTTTGCTAATTCCGAGGAATTTGTGTTACTTTTGTGGGGATTTTTTGTTCGAATGATACAGTATGTGACCAGCCTACTAAACTAATGTTCCTGCCGAGATTAGACCACGAATAAAGTAAGAGCTCGAAAAACAATCCAAATTGTCACGTTTTTCTCTTGTCACAATCCTACCTAATGTTCCCACCGCCCATAACTGAGACTACATCACGAATAGAGTCCGATCTTGGGAAATAAACCAACTTGTCACGTCCCCTTGTCAAAGAATTGCCCATGTAATCGCGTTATAATCATACGTGAATTTATTAAAGCTCATTATAAATATCTACAAACAAAACAGCTGTTTTTTTATTTTCAAAAATGTATTAAATATTTATATTATTATATTATGTGGAATATACATTCACAAACATATGGTGTTTTACTATCATGGGCCTAGTTAAATTCCGATGTCGACTCGTTTGCTTTAGAATATTTGAGACAGTTGAGTACGGTAGAGCGGGCGGTACCTGGGCGGACTCAGTACCGGAGGTCGGGTCCGTCCCCGCTGGCGGCGGCGTCCTCGTCGTCGTCCGGCGCCGCGCCCTCTGCGTCCGGCTCCGGCTCTGCGCTCTCCGTCTCGTTCTCGTCTGCCGGACGCATGTCAGGGTACATCTCATTAGGGAATTATGTCACTCACGCTACATTTGTAAAAAAATCTCTAAATTTTAAAGAAAGAAAATATTTCGCCCCAGACAGGATTTGAACCTGTAACCGTTCGTCTTAGGCCAACGAATGCTCTAACCAATTGAGCTGCTGAGGATTCAAGTCCCGTGGCGAAATTTTTAATTCCTTTCTAACCCGTTAACGCGGGTAGTTATGTTCTATAGATACACAATTCTGAGTACCCACAAAATGAGTTCATCATTACAGATGAAATTCACATTTATAATGGCCATAACTTCCGTTTTTCTTAACGTATTTTTATTTTAGCACTTGCCCTGTGCTTGGGTTAAATTTCTATAAATTTTAAAGAAAGAAAAAAAAAGAAAAAAATATTCCAAAAATCTAAATAACTATTATTATCGACAAAATGATTTGTATGTTCTACGTTCCACGTTCGCGCTTCTTTCCCGGTCCTTTTTATCCTGGGACAAAGGCTTTGTAAATAAAATTGACGTCAGAGTGTTAGATTCCACATTCATATGCGGACAGTTTTTTCTGTCTGTAAACGAGAAAAAGAAGATAGTGGATAGATGTAGTTAATCTGAGTACTTCTTGTTCTCTTTTTTATGTTTGATATAAGCGTAATTAAAGCGCGAAAATGGCGTTTTGGTTATTCACATCGCGTTTACACGATTCTCGAAGCTACATAAACTAATGTCCCTTTGAAGTCGAACCGTGGCAATAACCCATGTTCAAAAGTTAGAATTCTTCACCGTTTGATACCTAATCACTATAGTAGTCGTTTGTCGGAAGTAAACTTAGATGAATGCTAATCGAAAAGCGTAAATGTTACTTTTTTTAAACGACCGTCTTCCTTTGTCTACTTGTACAAAGCGGTAATGAATGTTGAGTATTTTTTGTACCGTGTGTAGCCACGATCCTAGCATCAAGACCCAAACGTCGAGACATAAAAATAAATAAGTATTCCGTCCGGGGAACTTCGTTCCACGCGTTCCGTTTGTATAAGAAAAATTAAAATATTATTTGCCTAGTTTCCTCGATGTTTTTCCTTTTTTCTTATCTTTTAAACCTTCCCTGGACTTGAACAAATGAGATATTTTATTGAATCAGGCGTTACTTTGCGGAAATCC
>NJDC01000760.1:54213-73363 GCA_002245475.1 Calephelis virginiensis | reverse complement strand
CTTCGTAACACGTCCTTCTTGGTCGCGCAAAGTGCCGTGTAGGCGTCCCTCAGCAGGCACACCTCGCGCTTCTTGCATACCAGCGTACGACACAGCGGATCTGGAACACATAACCATAGCGTGGATGCTTCAATCTTTTATTGGATTAAGTATTGGCTATAGTACCAAACTACCTCGAGGTAGTCTACTCGAGGTAAGCAGAGGAAGTAGGTACTGCTCGAGGCCAAATATCCCGGTCTCAGGTTGGAAACGCACCATTACCGCCTCTGGTGTCTCTAGCCGGCGTCAGTTTCTTACCATCAGGAAATCCGTCAGCTTGTTTGCCTTCCAATATCATAAAATAAAACTATTAATATCAAGTGTTGCTACACTACACAGCTCTAGAAAGCATGATTTTGATTTAGGCCTGTGCCGCCCGCAACAATGGTTGCTATATTATGTAACAAAGCCTCGCTAAGTGCTGCTTTTAAATTTTCAATTTTTATTGAATAACGCATCCAGTAGAAGTACATCAGTACGAAACTTCAGCAAAATAATAGAATTTAGCAGAATAATAATTTTAATAATATATATTATTAGTAAAGATACGTAGAATTTAATTGAACTGTGTTTTCCTAATTTTTCAATCGAATAACTAATTTGTTTAATAACATCTCGTGATTAGAATAAAAGGTACAGCTACGTAAGCTATTTACCCTTGTTGATTTTTTCAGACTTGTTTATATATATATACAATATTTTTAGTATTTCGTCGCTGTTTTTGGTATTACATCTAAAACTAGACCTAACCTCCCTTTGAGATGTGTTAGTCGTCAGTACAACACTGAAATAGCTGCTACGTGTGTTGCTGGATTTTGAGTTTCATTCGTAACTTTCTATTCTGAACCGAAACACAACAATGACTTAAGGAATGCTTGAATTTGTACTGATCCACTTCGACCGTGGTCAAGCGGTTCAGTTGTCGGACTTGACTGTATGAGGTCCCGGGTTCGATTCCCGGGTCGGGCAAAAAAAATTGGATTTTCCCAATTATCTAATATAAAAAAAACATTGCTCGGGATTAGACACGTGCATGAGCGCCGCCAGGATTATTTTCAGGGGCGTGCATCTCCATCTATACTTTTTTTTTATAAAAGAAGAGGCCAAGTGGGTCACCTAGTGGAAAGTGATCACCACTGCCCACGGACGTCCACAACATCAGGAGTATCACAGATGCGTCGCCGCCCTTTAAGGAATGAGTACACTCTTTTCTTGAAAATTCCTAAGTCATATTCGTTTGGGAATACCGCACTCGGTAACTGATTCCAAAAAGGTGTTGTGTACCCACACAAGAAATGTCTTCGGAATCGCACAGTTGTAGGTCGCCACGCATCAAGATGATGTGTATGATACTTTGAACTCTGACGCGATATCCGAAGGTGGAAATCAGCGGCTGGAATCAAACCAAACAACTCCTCAGAGCATTCTTTATGATAGATGCGGTAGGAAACAGTGAGTGACCCAACATTACTACGCAACGCCAAGGAATCAAGCCGATTGGTAATTGCCCGGTCATTGACAATTCGAGTTTCTCTAACGGAAGAAGCTAGTACTGTAACTAAACGCTCTCAAATCGAGTTGATCCGACAAAGGGAGTCTTTTTAGCGGAAAACGGGTTAAATTGCACCAGATTCTGCTGGCCCCAAAACGAAATTTCGCATAAAAGCTTGTCAACTATAGACATAAGTTGGTTCCGGCTATCAATGACATGTTCCTGCGAAATATTATGCCGGCCAAAATATAAGGCTTCCTTAGTAGTGTCGTCTCCATAGGCATGAGTGTTACTGATTTGCAATACGTCATTGATATGCAGAAGAAACAGAGTGAAAAAAAAGAATAAATATTTATTTACGGAATATGAGTGTTACAAAGATGTTACAAAATTATTTAGGCGTTCCTACATATTCTACCAACTTATGGTGTTCAAATATTTTAACCATACAGCCTTGGGGAACACCAGCATTGACAAGCTTGGACTCCCGAGCACATAGCGTCGACCACGACCTTGATGCTACGCTCCGTCATAAAACTAGTGACCATTTGTATGATTTCTCAGGAATACCGTAAGAAGGAAGCTTCGATCAAAGGCTTTCACTATGTCCAAATTGACATTTAACAGCTGGTGCTCCTCTGGATACCTTAAGAACTGGCAGTTTTTTATGCATTGCATAACTTTGGAAAACAAGGAAGTTATGCGGCTATGGGCCGATAATTGGACGGATCCGAGGGGTTATCTTTTTTAGGGATCGGGTGAACTAAAGCGGTCTTCTATGAACTCGGTACAACGCCTAATGAATAGGAGACATACTGCTAACCAATATAAAATATCGAAATAATTGCACTGCTATCGGCTAATCGGAACTGTTTGAAATGTGAATGTTATATTTTAAAACGTTGCAACCTTCTTAGTATTAAAAAAAAATGGCGGGAAATAATTTGTCAATTGTTTTTTTTATCACATATCAAAGTTCTACCTATGCAACGAAAATGGAATTAAGTCGAAAAGATTTTAGAGCGATGATTTTTTATGATTTTAAAATCTTTCTCCGCAAGACCGCCGCTCGTCTTTAAAATGCTTTTGGGAGGTAGCACCGTGAGGCGATGGTTTGCTGAATTTGAGAAAGGTCGAGTTTCTTTGCATGACGAGTCAACGTCAGTCAACGAAAATAATGTGGCTACTGTTAAGCGGTTAACTGAAGAAAACCCCCGAATTACCTATGAGACAATTCAGGACTATTGGGGATTGGTATGAGCCAAATTCAGAAAATTTTACATGAAGAATTGAAAGTTCGGAAACTTTGTTGTCATTGGATCCCTCATGAAGTGCCAGCTGAGGAGAAGCGGGCTCGCGTAGAGTGGTGCGCACAGATGCTACTGAAGTACGACCACGGACATTCTAATGTTGTTTATGACATTGTCACAGGAGACAAAACGTGGATTTATTGTTTTCAACCGGAAAATAAAACAGCAGTCTTGTGAATGAGCATTTGAAAATGAGAACAGGCCAACAAAAGTAAGACAGGCGAAAAACGTGGGTGAAAAAATGTTCGCGTTTTTTTCTCAGCTACGGCTCCCATCTGTACAATTCCACTTGAAGATCACAAGGGTGTTAATGGGTCTAATACACCATAATAACGCTTCTTCACACACGGCGAACAAAACAAAGTTATTTTTAGCTTCCGAAAAAGTACATCTCGTGACTCATCCTACGCATAGCCCCGACCTAGCACCCTGTGATTTCTGTATGTTCCCCAAAATCAAAGATTTGATGAGAGGTTTTACTTTTACCAACTCGGGCGAGACAGTGATAGCGTTCAACCAGCACATATAAAACATGCCTTCAGATCTTTGGCCCTCCTGTTTTAAAAAAATGGTTCGATTACATGAAAAAATGTTTAAGATGTAAAGTTTTTTTAAGATACGCTAAACTTATAGTGTGACCTAGGTACAATGCCAAGTAAGTTTTATCATATGTTTTGTACACAGTATATAAATACGTTATTTGTATTGTTTCCATTTAATTTTTTTAGGCATTGTTTAATCGCAAATTGTGTCAAAACGAACATGTGATTGCGCATCATTTTCGGTTTTGTCAGTCTGTGGTACACAAATAACAGAACTTTTCTGTTGTTTTTCATGTCTAATGTGATTTCATTTCACAGCAACCTAAGATGTCTTTAATTATCATTCAAATAAATTTCTTATCTTTTTGCCACATATAAATACTTAATTGACTTTGTGATTTCTCTTGAAAATTATATAGTCTATGTCACGCACACGGTTTTCGCGAATCTAACTATATTTCGTTTGATAAAATCAGTCAACCCGTTTGGGCTGTAGTGCGTACGATCCAAAATGATACAAATACATACATACGAATATACACATATATACATACTCTCGAAAAGCATTACCCTAGTTCGGTCAGGTAAAAAAAAAAAAATTTCTATGTACCTACTTTCTTTCCAGACAGGGGGGTGCAGTTGTACCCCTTTGCACCCTGCTGCCGGCGCCAATGGAGTCGTGCCCGGTTAGCGATAGGCTTGCCATCTATCACATTGTGGGACTTAGTGTCTTAGGCTAGTCGTGCGTGCCCTGGTTGTGCGTCTGCCTACCTCTTCGGGGATATGGGCCCGAATACACTTTATTTTTTTCACTTGTGTCCTTTGCTCAAACTGTTTTATAACAGTTCCAACCTGTACTGTACCTGTTCGTGTACAGGGTATCTTAAAGAGGGGTCGTTGTGATGAATGAATGAAATGGTCCTTATTATTTATTGTTTTTTTTATCTTCACTTTCCCGTAGATACTCACTCTGAGGGTCATAGACGTACCGCCGTGGCCGCCACTTGTGCGTCACCGGCTCCTGGAACGTAAAATGCTCTATGTTTACACTGAGGAGTATGCTCGCGCCATATTCGAGCATTTGAATGCCAAACAACTACCTACTTGGAACTATGTCAGGACATGACAAATACGTCCACAATTCGTCGTTACTTTTTTATTGTTTAATATAGTGGGAAAAATTAAAGACAAATTAAATCAAGGCTTTCTGACTTTTTCGCAACATTATTATGTTATGTACTAACTAAAGAATTTAACGGACTATCAAATCGTTTGTATTATAATACTTAGTAGAAAAATAGTAGTGAATGTGGAGAAAGCTAGGTAGGTTTGCACGAACCGCGAGCTAGGTACGGATTGAGTAGATCACTGTACTACACCCTGAATATTAGGCCAATCACTGCTTTTGAAGCTGCTTTGTAAGAGATGAGTTTAGATTAATTTTCTAGTAGGTAACATCACCGTCACCATGTGATAGAGTTCTGCGGAAACTCGCCCGGACCGGAAGCATCACTCTGTATTTTTAGATGTCTCAAAAAAGAGGTTATCAATTCGGTTGTATATTCCGTTACGCGATTACTCGGCTAATAATGAACATATTTTGAAATTTCTTTCTTTGGAAGGGTTGGTCGTGATTCTGAGGTATCCCCACATTCATTTTATCATTAAACGACTAGTGGTATTTAAGTGATTAACGACAAAGTTTTGCATAATGTATAACTCAAAATACTAGTGAGATGTTAATAAAATTTATGTAGGATTAACTCGTAATAAAATATTTTATACAAGAGGCGGCAAACGAGCAAGTGGGTCATCTGATGGAAAGTGATCACCGTCGCCCATGGACATCCGTAACCTGGAGTATCACAGATGCGTTGCCGACCTATAGCCTTCACTACCTATCTTTCGAATAAAAAATATCAAATCGCTAAGTGTTAGTAAAATAATTGACATTCGTTTTCAGTTTAGCTGGGCTTAAAATATATTTTAATTTTGTGGTTTAAAATATGACTTCATATTTAATGTTTAAGTAATAAGTAAGTGTATGATTTTGCTGCCGCCACTATTCGCTATTATCGTCTTAAAAATTTAAATATTGATCTCTGAAATATACAAACGATTTTTGCTGTTTTTTGTCCTGTAATATTTAAAAACATTTTAAAAATTTGCTTGCTTTTTTAAACCTAAATTTATAATAATACAGTTATTGAACTAAATACGGACCTACATAAAATATTTTTAAAAACAAGTATTACTACGTATTGAACACGGATTTGTTTATTTTGATAGATTGTTTATAGGACCCAAAACGACAGTTATTAAAATTTTAATAAGTTTGTCTGTCACATTTCACGAAAATTACTGAACAGATTTTGACTTAATTTGATGTAGTAGTAGCTTATAGTCCGGGTTAACATATCGATACAACTTACTATGGAAAAATCTTTTTCGAAAAACCACCGGGTTCGATCCCCGGTTCGGATTACAAAAAGGAAATGTATTTTTTTCTAACAAAACAACGTTGACTGGGATTCGATATGTGCCCGGTTAGCGATAGGCTTACCACCTATCACGTTATGTGACTTGGTGTGTTTAGCTGGTCGTGGGTGCTCTGGTTGTGCCTCTGCCTACCTCTTCGGGGATATATGCTTACTACTTTTTAGGAGCAACAATATTTTCTATTTAATTTAAAACACAATGTTTTAAATTGTTATTTGTTAAAGCGCGCGTTCATCTTCTGCGCTGTCTATTAATTGCTCTCCCCGGTAACGGAGTCTAGTAAATCCAAACTCCCATCTCGTACTAGTCCACATACGAAAATTATATTAGAATATCGCTTCATTCTACAAATAAGCAGCAAGAGAAGAATTTATAATAGAAGTGTAGATTTTAATTATTTCTTTCCTATAAATGTCACAAATTAGATTGCTAGTGTATAAGAGCTACGAAATTATCTTCACTTCAGCTCCAACAGATTAGGTAACATTATTGTTGTATTGTAGGTAATATAGAATTGGTAAATAGAGCATAGTACACTCCTCTACCGTGCGACCCTCTACAGGGCGAGAGGCTCAATGTAGCTTGCATATTCTATTTATTTCGGGGGCATTTACGTAACTTTGCAGTTACTGAACCCATTTATGAATATGTATGCTATTGACAGTGGCATAGGTAAAACTTTCTTTTTTTGCACGTACCTAGTATTTAGTGAATTGTATACTAAGTAGGTATTGGCTAAAATTAAAAAATAAATATGTATTGTCTAGGTAGCAAATTATGCTAACAGGCCAAAAGTTTCAGAAGAAAGAGTCCGAACTTATTTGATTTTTTTTAAGTTATAAATGCCTAAAAACTTTGCCTACAAAGTCTACTACCCCACTAGACATTAATAAATATAAATTTAGTCTAGCTTTACATACCGATTTTGTGAAAAAAGTTCTATATTAATTACGATTAAATTAATCAGACATAATTTGAGGGGAATAACATACCTGATTAGTTTTCAGTTTCTAAAAATGGAATTAATAAGTATTGGAAGTATAAATAACGTATTTTTATACCTACTTTAAGTTAATCATGTAAATTGAGTCTGGTTTTACATAACGATTTTTTTAAAAAGGGATCAGACACAATTTCCTTTTCAGTTTCTAAAAATTGGATTAGTAAGTCGTAAATGTACTGCAGCATCCTCGAATTTATGAAAGCCTGTAATCAAATTATCCATAGCGGTTGACCAAGCAACTGTTACAGTTCACACTTCGAGCCGCTGGCGATAGCTGTCAGAAAGGGTTTTACACAGGGCTCTGTCGTATCGGGTAATAGGTACCGGCTGCGGCGCATCGTCGAACTCGAAGTCCTGGTCGAGGCGTCGTGAGGCTGCCGCGGACGCCAGCAGCGCCGCCGCCACCGCCCACACCGCCGCGCGCATCGCTCCAACACGATACGATACACACGTCCGACTACGCCGAGCGACGCCCGACTACTGCCGTACCCGCCTCAGCCTTCGCCACTCGCCGCACAGCCTTCGCCATACACCAACCATAGCGCAGACATACCAACCCTACTCGGTACTTTAATGCCGACACGCCCTTCGTCTACGTGTGACATATACTTGCCTACTAAAGTTTGTATCACTGACGCATTAGGTTCTAAAATATACATCTATGTATATAAAAATCAATGCCACTTTTCATTGTAATTTTATAACTCAAGAACGGGCTCACCTATCCAAACCAAATGTTTAGGTTTTGTTCGGACTATTTAGTAGATGGTTTATGTGAAGTTTGCATAAAATCGGTCCAATGGTTCTTTATTTATCACATTTTTTGTAACAAATAAATTCAAAAAATGGCGGTTCATTTTGTTAATGGGTATTTTTCAGTCAAATTCAAACTTTTTTCAGATGACAGCACAATCCTCGCTGTCATATTGAAACTTTTTTCAGTTTTTTTTCTTTTGTTGTGTTATGTCATTCATACGGTCATATACCTACGTAGCGAAGCATAGCGAACCAAGTACCGGGCCGCAAGTCTAACATATAATTTAAGCGCAGCAAAACTGGGAAAACCGACTCCAATTCAAATACAAAGTAGCAATTTGACCATTCTTTTTTCAAATCAAGCACTATTAAAATCTGCTCATTGGTTATTGGACGAGTAATCGTGTAACAATCATAGAAAAAAACATATTAACGTGTAGTTTAACTGATAACCTCCAAGTTACTTCAAAAATTAGTTACGAGTTCTATATCAAGTACCAATACTTTTTTTTATTTTAGATGCACTTAAATATACCAGATTTAACTGATTCTATAAATCTTGAATATAAAAATAAATCCCCATTTCCCTTGAAGAAGCTCATCACCATCATGTGAACAACGGAGCAATCCAGCTCCTCGATATCACAGGTGCAACGAGAAGGCTGAAAAGGACAAAGCCATATGAACAAGTGTAGTGTTGTGTAGATTTACATAGTGCTAGTGCCAAAATCAAGTGACAGTGTTTTAAGTTCAAGATACCAATGGAACTTAAGTTTAGAGACACTAAGTAAAAGTTGATGGACTTATATTTAGAGACTGTAGCCTAGAAGATTAAGATAAATTAGAATTATTTATTAGTCTATAGACTATATTGTAATATCGAAGAAGATGCTCAGCAGAGTTTCTTATGGAGAAAAAAAAATCCCTTGATCATCGTATTATTTTTTTTTGTTAGATTTTGACAGGTTTATATGAAAAAAAAAGGCAATATTCTTAATTAGAAGAGGACAATCTCAGCTAGAAATAATATTATAATTAGCTTTTGCAGATTTTTTCACGTAAAATGTTACGTTAATGGTGCAGGGTAAACCGGGTGATTGACACATGTGTAAATCGAGGTAGATCGCTGTAGACGGTAGCGCAACGCTTTTATTTTGCTTATTTTTGTAGCACTGAGTGATCGTTGTACATTAAAAACCTACGTGTCTTGTCTGTGCGTTAATCTATGCACGCAAAGGGCTCGGTAGTCACGAGTGTGGACCGGTATCCGGGCGGGGGTGCGCTCGGGAGACGCAGCGGCGCGACGGAGCGGCGCCTCCGCTGCGATCGATGTCGCTGCCACCTCCTGTTTACCGACACACACACACACACGCACATTCTCCGCCATCCCCAGGGAATTGCACTCGCCAATAAATTCGCTAACTCGCGCGACTAAATTGCAACACTTAGCAATATTGGACGTAACTTTCTGCGTAGAGGCGACTACTGTTTGTTGTGCAAGTTTGCAGTGTAGGCTTTATGCAAAAAAATGTATGGTTTCATCAAACTTATTGAACAATTCTAAAACATTTACGCTATGTCAATATTATTGGTGTTAAGTATTCCGGGACAAAATCAAAACAGCTTTGCCTGTCATGAGGTACATTGACATAAAGCGCGTAGTTTTAAAATATAAGGGACTTTAGTTTGAGTTAGCAAAGAACTTTTGTAACAAACGTCATCGAAATCAGTCGTAGAACAACTCTAACATTAATGAATGTGGACTTTATTGTGCACAAAAAAATATTCTACACTAGGCATCTCACTTAAAATATTATAATATTTTACTTAATATACTTACACAAAGGCAGTCTTATCTTATTACATAGAAACATATGATCAAAGACAGGCAAACATAAAATGTATATACCTATTTAGAATTTAGGGGTATTAAAAGCAATTAATTCATAAAATATATACAAAACAAGAGCGGTGTGGTACCTTTGTTCCAGGTACAATAGAAATAATTTTAGGACATATTTTTTTTTAATAACGCCATCTAGTGTCAAATAGAAAAAAACGGTAGTTTTAACCAAATATGCATTTTTACGAGACAACCCATTATCTCTAGTTTCAACAGTTTTCTACATAAATTTCATTAGAAAAAGAATTGTTTAATAAGAATTTAGGTGAAAATTAAAGAAAAAGTTTTAAAAAAAGAAAATTAAAGAAAAATCGTTATTAGGTACCGTTTCGGGGAAAAAATTATGTTACTTAAGTATTACATATGTAATATATATTGTTCGTTTAAAGTAAAGCTTTTAGTAAAAAGTTGAATGACAAACGGTCACTTAATTTTATTTATTTATATAGTATACTAGACCAAAGACAATATATTAATCTCTGACTAGACGGAAGTAATAAGTCACTCTGGGACCGAGAAGCGACCACCCACGTAATTCTTAAACTAACTCTCCAATCCAACGGTGACCTTTTGATTGGAGAGTTAGTTCGTGTTTTCACAAACCTGTCCGCATATTGAAAGCTAGACTTAACAGCGCCATGATATCCACTTAGGCATAATTTCGATTACTCTCATTTTTTTTATTTTTTTTTTGGCATCTATTAGGAAAAGCTAGCAAAGTAAGACCTCAGTAAAAACTACAAGTTACTATAATGTCACGAAACATTTTTGCAACATTGCAGTTTATCATAAACAAAAATTCGAACACATAAGATACTATTTCTTAAAAATATATCATTCACATAAGACCAAGCATCTAGAAGTCTTGTAGAAATGAATAACTCGTATAAGTATCTACACATGAACATAACATTACACCAGCCTTTCCCAAAGTGGGCGATAACGCCCCCTTGTGGGCGCTGGAAGCCTAGAGAGGGGCGGTATAAATCTTGAAAAAAATGTTTTTTTTAAACTTGGCGCAACAAATATGTTATTGAGGTTATTGACAAGAAAAAACGAGGGGGGGGGGCGCTACAAAACAACTGATTTTCAAAGTGGACGTTACATTAAGTTTGGGAACCTCTGCATTACACCCTTCTTCTTGCGTAAATCGCGTTTAGCGAAGGTTACGGTGTACCGTTGCGATGGGTCGTCCGTCAAATATTTGTTGCAAACCTACAAAGGGCCAAGTTCTAGACGATGTTTACTTTTCACCTTACCAGGACATACTTCCCTTTGTTTACAACTAATTAGCCGGCTAATTACAAACTAACCATATTAAATCACTGGTGAATAATATAAACTCGTGTATCTGCCTCTTGTATACCACAACAAATTAAATGTATAAAAATAAATTACCGACTTCAAAAAATACTAAATAAAGTCAAAAATAATAATTTATCCACTTTACATGTCATATTTAAATGTACTAGTGTATGATTTTAAAGCAATTTAGGTCCAATTACGAAACTCAAATATTTCTATTAAAACTATTTATGCGCTAAATCCTTCTAAAAAATAAAATAAATACTTTACATGACCTGTACGCCCAAAAGTCTTATAATCAAAATATTTATTTTTTAGAATTTGTCAAAAAGTATTCAGTTATTCAGGAAAAATTTGTCTTTCTGCCAAAGCTTTACATATAAAAAAAGAAATCAAAGATTCCAAAGACAAACAGAAAGCTGTTTGGAAAACTATAAACAGAGAAATTGAAAACGCGAAAGGCTGAATTCCTGAATATAAGCTAAAGACAAGTAAGGGTATTGTCACATCTGATATAGATATCGCTAATGAATTCGAACAATTATTTTCTAGCACTTTCTGAAACTAAATGTAAATTGTTGTAAAAGCTCATTTGTATTTCGTCATGTAAGCCCCGAGGAAATAATTAAGACCTTTAAGTCACTAAAATTAAAATTTAGTAAAGATATTTGGGGTATGTCTGTAAAGTTTGTGTATTCTATCATAAGTATTATAGCCCCATACCTTAGCTACATTTTTAATGATTGTGTTGACGAAGGGACATTCCCTGATAGTACGAAAATAAGCAAAGTCGTGCCACTTTTTAAATCAGGCGATAAAACAGACCCTGCTAATTATAGGCCTGCATCGATTTTGCCGGTGCTTAGCAAGGTTTTTGAAAAACTCATATATACTCAAATGTTGGCATACTTTAATACAAATAAATTACTTTCAAATAAGCAATATGGGTTTACAAAGGGTCGCTCAACTAAAGATGCAGCAGTTCAATTAATAACTTAATGGAAGCGTGGGAACAAAAATGTAATGCAATAGGTATCTTTTGTGATTTGTCAAAAGCATTTGATTGTGTGGTTCATAAAACCTTGCTTATGAAACTAGCACATTACGGTATTAATGACAGAGCACTGGAACTAATAAGAGCATATTTAAAATCAAGGATTCAAAAAGTTCATATTAACGGGACTCAATCTATAGGCGCGTTAGTGCAATTGGGTGTACCCCAGGGATCTAATTTAGGGCCTTTCCTTTTTCTGATCTACATTAATAATCTGAGTGCAAAGAAATGACCCAGATTACGACAAAGTGAATAACCCGCATTCACTGGTTCACAAATGGTTCGACGCAAAAAATTTAGTGTTTAATGCCAGTAAGATCAAATGTGTAAAATTTGTTCTCCAAAATGTAAGAGCTGCTCGAAGTAATTCCGCTATAAAATTAATTATGGCGTAACAAAACAGGCAAAATAGTGCACTAAGAATGAATTTGACTTACCGGAAGCCAAATACGCATACTACTAAAAACAGATACATCTGCTACACTATCTGCTCGACCTTCGTGGAGTGCAGTCGAATTCTCCTGATCATGCTTTGGTTACGAAGCGAAACGTACGTTGAGTTTTAGCTTCCGGTAAGTCCAATTCATTCGTAGCGCACTATTTTGCCTGTTTTGTTACGCCATAGTACGTATACATTTTTTTGGCGGAAAATTGCAAATTAAATAATTTTATTTGGATTTAAGTATGGATTTCCACAAAGTAACGCCTTCTTCTATCAAAAATAAGATAGCTGTACAAATGTTTTGACTAAAAAAACATCGAAGTGTTTTATTGGTACTTGCGTACTTGTTTACAACAAAATACCTGAAAGTGTCAAAAAATTATCGGAAACAAATTTTAAAAATTATGTCAATAATACCCTAACGAGAAAAGCTTAATATAAGATTGAGGAATATTTTGCTGACAATTCAGTTTAGACATGTTAAGAGCAGCCAACCCGGTTTCTTTTTCATACAAACGCTCGTACGTGATTATGGCCTTGTAACAGATAGTTCTTTAAAACTTTTGAACTAATTGATATCTTTTGCACTATACCTATGTTTCTATGGTAACAAAAAATCTGAATTTGGAGAAACCAATTCACTATAAACCTCCGAAAATCTGCCTTTTTTCACAATTTTTGCCTGATTTTTTGCCGTTTATAATGAACTCATAAATAGTGAAACTAAAGAAAATATTTTCATAGAAACCTCGCAAATGTAATAGAGGTTCTAAATGACTAACATTTATTTCACGAACTTGTAAGGATTTTGGAAAAACACGTATTTCTTGGAACATGTTTTATGAAATTTATTCCCACTATTTTTCGTTGAACGTTATCAAATTCTCACTTTTTTTAAGTTACCGAATGCAAACCGAGCTCTCAGGCGCTATCTCTCTTTTTTCGCAGAGCTTCTTATTCTTACATTGCGCTGGATGAAACAACAAGCTTTTCAACGCGAGCGCGTTGATGCCGGGAAGGGCCCTCTTAAATTTTGATATAACAGGGTTTCAGAATTAAATTCAATTATTTCAATGTTATTCTCCATTTCTTTATTGACTTTTTATTTGTTACTTATTTTGAATAAAAATGAAATGAAACGTGATCGAAGCTGTCAAGTTTAATAAATGAAAATGCAATTACATTTGAAATGTATTTATTTTATAAAAAAAAGTATTTTAACAACCACAGTTTGCTTATCACTAACGGTGCAGCGCACTTCGGTCACGGACACACGGACGCCACACGGACATATTACGGACGACGGATATACGAGCATACTATGCAATGGTACACTTACTCCTAACAGGATCTACTATCAAATTACCATTTCCAATCCTGGTCCTCGACAATGATGGTATCAGATCAGGCTAGACACTTAAATGCAAATTTTTAAAATCCTATTTTAATATTACAAATGCGAAAGTTTGTCTGTTTGTTTGTTACTTCTTCACACAAAAACTGCTGAACCGATTTTCATGAAATTTGGTACACACACAGAGGGTAACTTGAATTAGAACATAGGATATTTTTAATGTCGAAAAAAATTTCCTGTGGGACCATTAACCACGTGGGAAACGCCGCGGGCAACAGCTAGTTGGTTATAATTATTAGATAGATGTTTCTATTATGAGGATTAAACGCAATTTCGATCTATGGGGATATACTGCTTCCCAACTACATTTTATACGACAGTTAAGATGGTTTTGGTCTGATATTACGTATATGAAAAAACATTCAGAAATTTATCGTCCTGAAAAAATATAGATTATAAATTAGATGATTGTCGGTGTTCGTGTGGAAATACATGATTATTGTGTGTTCAGTGACCTCGTCGCTGACAGACTAACAACACGTGAAATACCCGACACAATAAATATAAATAAATAAATACTCGGCTCGGGCCACAAGCATACAATATCTGACTGAAGACCTCATGGCACTAAAAGCCCGAATAACAGAAGTCTTTTTATCAATCGCCTCATCACGTATATGCAACATTAACTTATGGCGTAGTCATTTACACAACAGTTTATTCATACTTAATATTCAAATCAATTTTTATTGAATTGCCCTTCATTGTGTCACGCACAATATAATTCGCCAATGTCACGTTGTGTAGAAGACACGTTAATATTCCGATTTAGATTATTACATTGAACGCTTAACCAAAATCAAACTTAAACCGACACCTCTTTTACTAAAGACACACGTACCTGTTCCAAAACCTTGGTTTTAGCAACAAAAAACTAAATAATTCGCAAAGTTTATAAAAACGTTTGTTAAACAACAACCGCAACAGCAAAGTCCCATACTTAATATTATAAATGCGACAGTGTGTTTGTACTTCTAATTCTTTCACGCCAAAACGGAGCGTCATTATTATGTAATATAACGCCCTTTAAACTTTGTAAAACGAAGCATGAGTCCTATGACAGATGTCAATTAAATGAACGTAGTAACTTTGTACAAACGACACGTTCACAATTTTTATGCAACATTATAAAACATCCCATTGCCACGTCTTAAAACTATTACTATTGAAGTTAACTTCATATACATTGGAAAAGTGAAAACTACCTCCTTAAATAGATCTTTTAAGTGACAGTTATTATCAAAATGTAATGCATTCGCACAAACAAGGTCACACTGAACGGCATATGTCCAAGAGATAGGACTATCGATAAACGTAAAAAAATGTAGTTTTTGTTCTAATAAGTCGGGAATTGAAAGTGATGGCGACGATTTCGAATGTACTCCATTACTTTCTGATCGGTAGTTATTATAACTAGAGGTGAGGCGTAAAAACTAGAACAGATCAGAAGATTAGGTATTTTCGGAGACTAGGCCGCACCTATTCCAATTTTAATATGACTTAGTCCACCTAGTCTCGTGTACCTCGTATTCGCTCGATGACAGTGCTTACGTATCGCGTACAATACTTATTCGTTCTATTATTGTCTCACTCACACGTGTTTTGCTTTATATCTGCTATCTTGCTCTAGGCAGGTGGAAACGAGACAACGCAATCACTACATAGTATGAAACATAGTCGCCTACTCCGTCCCTTTGTATGCTTAAATCCTAAAAACTATGCAACGGATTTTAATGCGGTTTTTGTAATAGATAAAGTGATTGAAGTCCTATATCCTATATATGTATATTTCATAATCGTGCGAAGCCGGGGCGGGCCGCTAGTAAATTATAAAGGTCATATTTGTAAATAAAATTAATTAAAATCTCTTAAATACGCCAACTTACGTACTATTGGATGTGCACTCTTGATTAATATTATACCGCATCTGTAAGTTTAAAGTCCTAAGCCTGTTTAAGTGTGAAGGAGAGATGTTACCTTAGTGACCAATGATCTCATCTATTCTTCCTAGACTTGATACATACAGGACTCGCAACGTATATCGTAGTCGATACTGGGTGGAATAGGTATTTGGATCACGTATTTTTAAGGACTCGGAAAAGGTGGACTTGATCCAAATTTTACCTAGTACAACCCATCTCTAATTTTAACCCCCTTACTTTTACCACTGAATTACTCATCAGACCCAACGGGCAACGACAATTACCATTAACCACCCAAGACAAAGACCAAAGACCAAAACCTACATATCTGTAATCTGACCGCCTGCTTTTTGTCCTGTCCAGTACAAGACGTAAGTCGCTTAAATATCCGTTAATAAAACACATACAAGCATGACTTAATTCCGTTCAGCGCCATCTATTGTTTGTGCTATTAAAATCTCTAACAATGCGCCGCCTTAGGACAACGTCCTAGGCAATGTTAGATAAACTACATATTTGTGACTTGCGTTCTTTCCGGAGATTTTTTCTGTTGTTCCCTTTCTGCTCTAGCAGCTTCAATCGATGCCCTTTCGGCCTCATCTGCTTTTGGGTTGGCAAGTTGGGCTTCTTTCATTATTCGTTCTACTTATACTTTAGCTTGAACAGCATCCTGTCTGGCTCGATTAGCTGCTAGCACACTAGTTACACTCTAATGAAAGGGACAAAAAATAATGTATTTGACTGTGCTGTTTAACTCTGTCTTTCTATCCATCTTCTTTTCTCGCTAACTGACTCTTTCTCTTTGACACATTTTTTACAAAACTGACACCCCGATTGATCCTATCCACTACAACACGTAAGTCGCTTAAATATCCGTTAATAAAACACATAAGAGCATGATTTCATTCCGTTCAGCGCCACCTATTGTGTGTGCTATTAAAATCCCTAACACTATCTAATCCAGATTAAATAAATAATATAAACATATTTATGTTTAATTTTTGTGCAGTTTTGAATATACAAAGCAAAATAGCGTTACTTCCCGTTTCGATTATTAATACACTGGCACATCTCTAGTGAAATCACATTGACATCTGTCAAAGGATCTATGCGACATTTTACAAAGTTTTTTAGCGAGTGTAGATAGTTAGAAGCCTGTAGAATTACATGGCTACATTTTACCACGATACCTAAACGAGTTCACGCAGGAGTCCGTTTAAGCTAAATAGCCTTCATACGCGGTTGTAACACAATCGAACATTAAAGCACTGCAAAGATGATTATGAAAAACATGATATACATAAAGTTGTTTTCTTCGAGTTGTGACGGTCAATTGAAAGCGAAATGAGACGATTCAGTAGAAGGATTGTGTCCTTTCACCTTCCCCCTTATACCCGAGCCGCACGTTCCGGCGTCAACTCGCTACAGGTTGGATAGGAAGTGCCACTTGTCCACTGTCAAACAATACTTTGAATTAACTTCTTATATAAAATAACATTTGAACTTACTTATATTTATTAAAACTAGTGGTCGCCCATTGGTCGAAATTCGACCTTAATAAATTTTAATATCTTGTTGATAAGAACGCCATCTTCATTTCTCAAGACCAACTACTTTTTAGTGCGCCATCTGTGTTCTTTTATCGTTATCATCAATATATTTGTTTGTGTGTGTCAAATGTATGGTAGTGTGGGTAATGTTTTATTTATTGATTTAATGTACTTTATAAGCATTATTATTGAAAAATATTAGCGTTCTGCACTTCTTCTACACATAAACTATAGGTGTGCCAAATTTTATGATCCTGCGTCCGCGCAATTTTCGTAAAAATGGGTCCAAAGTTTTGGCATCACGTAAATATATATACATTAAAAAAAACATAAAATTTCTGCAAATATAAACGATAAGTATTTTTATTAATTAATATATTTTCATATCATTATGTTGTGTAATATTTTATAAGTACTAATTAAAAATGTTTAACAAATTATGTTATATTATGATGCTGCAAATATGGTAAATTTCTTAAAATTAAACCACAGTAGTAGGGTTCGGTGACGACTCTGCTTGATTCATATCCATTATTTCATCACCATAGATGTATGTTCCTAATACGGTACGTGCGTTTTCGCCTTAAAATCAGTGCTTATAAGTATCAGTTAAGGAAGCTAGGAAGTAGCTAATGAAATGACGCATTAAGGATAGCGTAGACTATTGACGGGGCGGAGCGTGACGGGTCGGGGTGCATCACATTGTAAAGCACACTGAGGCGGGCCGGGCCCCATCTGTTACTCAGCGCCAAAGAGTAGAACAAAAAATTAAGTTGCAACTCTACTTTGAAATCTTCAAGTATGGAAAGTGGCGCCTCTAGTAGTTGTCATGCGAAACTTTAGGGTTAAAATGTCATTAATGCTCTATTCTTAATAGCGATTATCTTTTGTCACTGTAGGCCGCATCGGGGAATGCGCGCGGGTGCCGAGCGGAAATCCGCGCCGATGCGGCCCGGCATAGTGAGCGTTGCGCCATACAAAATGTATGAAAGCGATCTAGGCAGATTCCCCGCCCTAGTCCCGGCTCGTCTAAATGAACGCTATCCTTAAAGCTTCATTTTAAAACACACACAAAGACTCACCAGTAGGCGGCAGCGCCTGTGCGGGCGCGGCGGGCGGGGCGCGGGCCAGCACCGCGGCGGCGGCGGCTCGCTCCACGCGCTCGCTGCTGCTCGACACCGACACGTTCATCCTGCGCACATTCACAAATATATATTATACTGGCGCACTTCGATGATCCACCATGTAGAAAGCGCCGAGGTTTCGCATTGCCGATTCGATTCGATTATGACGGGATGGTGGGACGGCAACAGCATCAACGTTTCGTCGGCACATTGAAGGTTATGGGCCAGCGATGGCAGGAAGCAATATTATACGCTCATTCCATGATAGGTGTTGCATAGATATATTGCCGTAACTTCTAATACTTGTGAAACGAAGGGACCGTAATTAAATACAGTTATCATCTTGCTGATTCAGCGCTAGGCCAACATGGCAAAAGCAAAGCTCGTACGGCCGTGAGTGGAAACGCGAGATCACGCTTCAGCTGTGTACAACTTCAGCAAGTGATGTCGGACGGGACAGTAAGAGCAGATGTTGAACTAATTTTTCACGACTCTTTTCTAACTCTGAGTAACTTTAAACACTCATAGCATGCCGAACATCTCCAGTTAAACGACAGGACGGTTTGACTACAAGTTTTGAGTTCGGAAATACAAGATCCGCACAACTCAATGAAGGTATAGTAACAGAAATAGGTCACCTTGTGGTACCAATCCCTATTTTTATTGTTATTAAAAACAGTATAATTCGAAAACTACGGAAAATCTGTGGTGTAACGCTCGCTGACCGCATTCGTAACAGTGAGATCCGAGAAAGAGTGGGATTGAAAGAAAGTGTTGGTGTTAAAATGCGAAAGG
>NJDC01000760.1:6401-18757 GCA_002245475.1 Calephelis virginiensis | reverse complement strand
AGATACTTCTTCGGTTTAGTTAATAGCTAGGCAATTAAAAATGTCTTCAACTATGGTTGCTCAGAGAAAAGAGTTAACGTTATGTACCCAAAGTCGTAGGTTCAAGTCCTATGTGTGGTGAAATCATATATATAAAATCTCGTGTCACAATGTTTGTCCTCAATTGACTCCTAAGCCACTTAACCGATTATAATAAAATTCGCACACCATGTGCAGTTCGATCCAACTTGAGAGATAGGATAGCTTACATCTCAATTTATCGCGGGCGAAGCCGAGGTTAACAGCTAGTATTAATATAAAATACAAACTTATGGAAACCTACTGAAATTGAATTATTGATGTCAATTTTTTATCTATGAATGTTATTCCAAGTTATTGTTATCAATGAATCATGAAATGTTGAATCATTGAGTCTCGGCTGAGTTATCTTAGAGCTTTCATAGTCATGATCTAGCGCATCGTAGTCCACAAATTTGGATACATAGGACTTACTACTTGTAAGTACCTAATACTATACATACTGGTCACTATGTGGTAAAGTGCTGTACAGCAATTCAGCTATAAACTTATACACTTAGCCTAACACCTCGACCATAAGGTATGTATATAAGGATCTATAAAAAAAGTATCTTCACGCCCGTTTATATTTATACTACTGAGCCCAGACTAACACTGGGAAGATGCTTTACGTGTTAAGCCAACTTTGCGAATTGTGCAGCTTTACTGGCTACCTTACCTTCCAGACCGCAACACGACGGTCTATTCTACACAAGAGACCAGAACCAGCACGGGAAAAAAAAGTATCTTCACGCCCATATCCCCGAAGAGTTAGGCAGAGGCACCCACGACTTGCCGAAGACACTGAGTCCCACAGTCTGTCACTAATCCGGGCACACATTCAATCCCAAACAATTTTTTAATTAGAAAATTGGAAAATTCATATTTTCTTTTGTTGCCCGACCCGGGCATCGAACCCCAGACCTCATGAAGTGAAGTCCAACACCTGGATCGCTAAACCACAGAGGCGATTAAAGTTATCTATAGTGTGTAAAAATGACTTTAGTCTATTAGCATCCGATAGTTTGCTTGCTTTTTTGGAATCAACGCTATATAGCATATTGTATAAAACAAAGTCGTTTTCCCCTGTCTGTCCGTATGTACGCATGATCTTTATAACTACGAAACGCATTTTTATGCGGTTCTTACTGTTGTTTAGATAATTTATTCCCGTAGGTTTATACATACAACACATTCTAATTAAGTATTTGTTCCATTCCATATTTTGTGACGAAGTCGTCAAAACGATTTTCAGCTGCCTTCATTGCATGCACTGGTCTTCCGTTTGGGATACATCAAAATAATGTACAATGGAAATGTATAACATAAAAAGTCCTACAAAAAAGTCCGCATTAGCATATGTCTTAATCATAAGTTTGACAAACGGTAACCATTTTTACCTCTGAAAAATATTTTTAAAAATGACCTCATTTCCAAAAGTTAATTTCACCTAATCAGTATAAATCCTTTTTCCCATGAGAATCTTAGATCGAAATCGCTATTTACTGTTTCTCATTTAAATGATCTTAGGTCCGATCCCCGTAAAATGTCCGAGTTGCCCATGGCAGCTTAGCTTCTTATATCTGCACTTTGCATAAAACAAAGAATTTTAAAAATTAAATAAATAATTAGGTAAAGTGTAAAAAGTAAATAAATAAAAATGTTGTAGATATATCAATTTAGATATTCCAATGATAGCGGAAAATCTACACGGAATTGGCGTGCGAAGCCACCTGCAAAAGCGAGTATTCAATAAAGAAACACTTAATCTTGACAGTTTAACGGCTGCACTCAGACTATAATACCATGACTCAGAGACGTCAGTTATCTCTTAATTAGTTATTAAGTTAATATTTTCTATACAAAAGTGTAACCTAACAATCGATTACATGTTAATTGATGTCTCAGAGTGTGGCCGTAAATATGTAATGTGGTAAAAATTTTAAAGCCAGTGCGCACGTAGTGAACAAAATTTCAATAAAATATTTTGTTACAAAATTCTACAACCTTCCGGTTTATATATTAATAGATCAGTCCACTAAATTAATAAACTATTTATTTATCTTTACTTCGTGCTTAATGCCACATGGGAGCTCCAATAGCCATCTGAGGTTTTTCTTATCAGTTCCAAATCCCCTCGTATTCCCCTTGTTGGTCCGGGCTCCTTTGCAGAATAGACCATCTGCTTTCCTGCCAGGCAGCTCGTAAAAGGCGAGCATAGGCTTACCGTTACTAACACCATGACATCTGACTAGGTGGTAGAGTTTTACAGCGACTCACCCGAATTGGTACCACCGCTTTACCTATTACTGCCGCCATAACGTCATGACGTGTTCCCGTTTGGAGGGTAAGCCTAGCCGGTAAACTGACTTTTGCTCGAGGCCTACTATCCCGGCCTCAGCTTGGCAGCGCACCACTACCACCGTTGGTGTCTATAGGCGGCGTGAATTTCTTACCATCAGGAAATCCGTCTGCTTGTTGCCTCACAAAGTCATAAAAAATCTTGCAAACTTTAACTTAAATAAATTAATCTGTCTGGTGAAATAACACAAATTAATAAAAAAAAATAAGCAAATTATACGCTAGTATTAGGAGTGTTAGTCAACGATATCAATACATAAAAATACAGATATATATTATGTTCATCACGCAAATGTCTGCCCCCGTCGGGAATTGAACCCGAGCCTCTCGATTATTCGGTAGTGTACCTGTAACCTGTGAATACAAGTCGCAAAGTTTTTTCCAGTTTAGGTTATAATAATTAAAAAAATGCAAAAAGAAAACTGGTCACATGACGTGACCGCTGTACAGTGCCGTCCAAGAGAGACGTAATAACATAATAGTCTTGTCAGGTGGTCCAGGTGCAACAGCAACTGTGACACCGGTACATCAACTTATTTATATCTGCACAGTTACTTTAGTTGGAATTGCAATGTCTTCAGGGTCGACAACGAGAACAAAGGGTCGTAAACACATCTGAGGTGCTATTTTTAACTAACTTCCAAAAAAGGGAGATGTTCTCAATTAGATTGTTTTTTTTTTTGTATGTTTGTTACGCGATTACTCCTTCAATAGCCAACTGATTTTGACGGTTCTTTTTTAAAAAGGTAGGTTATGATTTCGAGGTTGTCTTATATTAATTAGTAGTAGTTTTTGATTTATATTTAATGATCCATAAATTTTTCATGTGGTTGTAAAGGTATGTGAAAAATTTATACTTTACTAGCTGTTCCGGCGAACTTCGTTCCACCCGTTCAGTTTGTATAGGAAAATAAAAAAAATGATTTTCTATTTTACTTGCAGTCGAGTGGTATAAGAAGTTACTCTATATCCGTCTCCTAGTTCTGAGCTACCTCCCCGTAAATTTTCAGCCAAACCGATTCAACCGTTCTTGAATTGTAAATAGTGCAACTAACGCAACTTTCTTTTATAGACTAGCTGACGCGGCAGACATTGTTCTGCTATTTTTTTAATGCAACTTTAACAAAAAAATTGGGTCACCCTTATCACTTAGGGGTATTAAAAATACATACTAGCCGATTTTCAGACCCCTGAATATGCATATCGATTTGGTGAAAATCGGCAAGTGACACGAGAACTTTATATTTAAGATTAAGTATAACTCAAAAACTATAAGATGATAAAATTTATGTGGGACCATTTCGGAACTATTTGCTATCTTTCGAAAAAATATATATAATCGCGACGTGGTACTTAATGAATTGGAATCGGTAGTTGCAGTTTTACTGCGCCTAATTATGAATAAGCTCGCTCGCAGAGTCGCTAAAAATGAAAATTAACGGAGAAGTAGAGCCCAAAAGTGTCGAACGCAAAATCCAAATCTTGCAAGGGATGTAAATAGCCCTTTGTAGTTTTACTGCGTCTAGTTGTGAATTAACTGGATAGTAGAGCAGCAGCTCGTTCGCATAGTCGCTTAAAATTAAAACTATCGGAGAAGTAGAGTCCAAAAGTGTCGATCGCAAAACTCAAATCTTGAAGGAATGAAAACGACCCTTGGTTAATAGTATTTGGTAGTTACGAGAAACCGTTAGTAAGTAATAAACAAGCACAGCTGTAAAGTTTGTCCCCGCGATAAACGACGTGATATCGGTTCGACGGACCTAATTAATAATTACATTATTTGGTAAACAACTTTATTTGCACAGCTAATGGCTGCTTAAGCGCATCCGGGATGACGTATCCGGTAACCACAACGCGCAAGACATGGCATGGTCAACGATAACACAATCAATAAAGCTCGTGTTCCATCTAGAAAGTCTCGGGGTAAGAGAATATATTTATTTGATACCTATGTTTTTTTTATGTTAGAGGTCAGCGAATAGGCTCTACTGACAAACAGTCAATATAAATAATCTATCTAAGATAAGGGATGGGGCTACTTTAGATTAGTAACCAGGCAATCACTGTCATTTTTTATTAAATAACAAAAATCTCTTAGGAACAAAACCTTATTAGGCCTATCTCTATTTGTAGATATGTTATTAATATTGGCCGAAAGACTACCGTGGCATATATACCATGGATTTAACAGGTGTATCGCTGTCCTTAAGCCGGGATGTTGGTGCAATTGTGAAAATCTACCGGCTACCGTAACCTTTAGACCGAAACATGACAGAGTCATTATGGTGACAAGAATAGGGAAGGTGGTAGATTCCTACCCGGGTAAGTCGCTGAAAAGCACTCTAACACCAGTGATATACACAAAAAAAAAAGTATCCTCACGCTCATATCCTCGAAGGGGTAGACAGAGGCACAACCAGGGCACCCACGACTAGCTGAAGACACCAGGTCCCACAATGTGATAGGTGGCAAAACCTATCGCCAATCGGGCACATTTCCAATCCCGAGCAACATTTTTTTTTATTAGAAAATTTGAAAAACCCAATTCTTTTTTTGTTGCCCGACCCGGGATTCGAACCCGTGACCAGTCAAGTCCAACAACTGAACTGCTATACCACAGAGGCGACATAATAATTATTAAGTACATATACATAATATTATGTACTTAATAATTATTTATTCCCCGAAATATATCTAATATTCGCCTCTGTGGTCTAGCGGTCCAGTTGTTGGACTTGACTTGAGTTCCCTGGTTCGGTTCCTATGTCAATAGTCTGATAAAAAAAACATTGCCTGGGATTGAATATGTCTGGTTGGCGATATTTGCTATTTATCATAATGTGGGACTGTGTTTTGGACCTCGAGGCCTAACATCCCGTTCTCAGTTGGCTTTTGATCGAGGCCTAACATCCCGGCCTCAGGTTGGCAACGCACCATTACCACCTATGGTGTCTTTAGGCGTCGTGAATTTCTTACCATCAGGAAATCCGTCTACTTGTTTGCCTTCCAATATCATAAAAAGAAGTCGTTTGCACCCTGGTTGTACCTCGGCTTGCCATTTTGGGGATACGGGCGTGAAGATTCTTTTTTTTTATGTATCATATGAGAAATAGAAATTGAATTGGTGTATCAGATAAATATCACGTGCAAAGAGGCGTGAAGGTAGAGGGTGACAAATAGCGTCGGTCAAAGGGCGGCCGATAACGGTAAAAGGGGCTTACAGACGACAATGTTTGATCAGCCTGCTGAGTAAACACTCCAGCTGATAGCCGACCTTAGCACTGCACCGGCTCCGGCCACGGCAATATTAAAACCAAGTATGTTTTATTAAACAACAACTAAATTGTATATCGAATTGGGTTATTCTACTAGTGCAGTCGTAAAAGTAGCTTCACGTCCAAATCCGCAAAGCAATAGGCAGAGGCGCAACCAGGGTAACCACGACTAGCCGGAGACACTAATTTCCACAATGTGATATGTGGCAAGCCTATCGCTAACCGGGCACAATGACAATCCCAAGCAACATTGTTTTTATTAGCAAATTGGAAGTACCACATTATCTTTTTTTTGTCCATACCGGGAATCTAACCCGGGATCACATGAGATCAAGTCCAACACCTGGACCGCTAGATCACAGAGGCGATTAGTGCAGTCGTAACCAGGTGCTAAAGTGCTGTGCAACAGCATAACCGGATTGGTACTAACACCTTACCTATTCCTATCACTACGTTACCCTCCAGCACGGAATATGACAATTGCGAACACTGACGTTAGTCGCTACGATAGTAGAAATAGGTAAACATGTTGTACAGTAGGCAAACGAAATAATGAACCCCTTAAAATACTTTCAAAATATTGTAAGCAATTGTAAGGGTAAAGGAATATCCTAAAAATACTTATATTCAAATTCAAATTCAAAATAGCTTTTATTACGTAGATTTATATAAAGATTCTTGTAACGCGTCTATATAATTCTAAAAACTACCACCGGATCGGAACGCGGCCACTCACTGAGAAGATCCGGCGAAAGAAACTCAGCGGGCTTGTCTTTTTTCTTATAAATCTAATTTACAAAAGTTTATTACATTTACAAATAATTTGCAGAGATTGGCATGAGGAGCAATTAATCCCAAGCATTTCTGTCTTCTAAATATTCTGAAATCTTATAATAACCCTTACCATACAACTTTATCTTAATACATTTTTTAAATTTATTAAATGGTAAGTCTTTAATATGCTCGGGAAGTTTATTGTAAAAACGTATACATTGGCCCATGAAAGAATAACTGATTCTGTGGAGACGAGACTTATGCACAACAAGATAATAACGATTTAGAGCACTAAACTTATTTTGTTTTAATATATTCAAATAGGCAGACTATGTAATTTAAGTGCAGAAAAATTGCAAAAAACTTAATTCGAATTCAATAAGAAAATCATCTATGTTCGCTAAAAAATGTATATTACTCGATTTCCTGAGATTCCATCATAAGGGGCCATCCATTAATTACGTCACACGTTAATGGGGGGGAGGGTATCATCTTAATGTGACATTATGTGACAAGGGGCAGGGGGGATCGGAAGCCTTGTGACGTCACATTATAAAATACTAGAACACGAAATATATATGTGAACAAAAAACTTTGAACAGATGATTCTTAATCTATATTTATTAATAATTTCGCACTTTCGCTATAAGATTATCTTTTAGGTAACAACATTGGATACCTAGAGCCAAGTTGTAAGAGCAAGTGCGACACTAAAATTTACAAGCTTTAGTTAATTAATTAGTTGCTTATTGTTTACACTTTCCTTACTAGTCGCTTATTCCATTTGTTATCAGAAATATTTGAATTGATGTTGATTTTATTAAAGATTATTTAATAAAAATAAATAAAAAAATGAAAATAACTGTTTTCTTTTGATTATTTTTAGATACATGCATAAGTTTGAAAAATGTGTGATGTCACATTAGGGGGGACGGGGTTCTAAAAATGTGGCAACCTGTGACAAGGAGGAGAGGGGTCGAAAAGTTCTAAAATTCGCGTGACTTAATTTATGGATGGCCCCTAAGCAGACTTGATAGCAGTAGGACCGCCTTGAAAGGACGCTTTCAAAAAATAAACATTTGGCGAATGAATGAAATTATATATGCCGTAGAATCGTCATATACCTACTTATAAAATAACATGTCCTCACTGACTGATTCATCATCGCCGAGCAAAAACTGTTAGAGATATTGCCCTGAAATTTGGTGAGTAGGGTTGTTTTATTGAGTAAACACCCATTAAGGACGGAATTTTGGTAGTTCTACCCCTAAGGGTTTGAAAATTTTTATGGAAGACCATCATGTTCTAAGATAGAAATATGAAACTTTATTTTTGGGCTAATTATTAAAAATGAGTAGATAGATATTTAAGCGTTTCTGAAAATTCTACCCTTAAGAGGTTGAAATAGGGGTAGAAAGATTGTATGTAAGACCGTCAGTTTTGGAGTTAGAAACCTGAAACTTAATTTTGGTTTTATCTATATATTAATACGTGATGCCAAAACTTTTAACCCCTTTTTACGAAAATTGCCCGGACGCAGGAGCATGAAATTCGGCACACTTATAGTTTAAGTGTAGGAGAAGTGCAGAACGCTAATATTTTTCAATAATAATGTTTATAAAGTATATTAAATAAATAAATAAAACATTACCCACACTACCACGCATTTGACACACACAAAGAAAAAAAATGGTGATAACGATAAAAGATCACAGATGGCGCACCATACAGTATGGAAACAAAGTAGTTGGTCTTGAGAAATGAAGATGGCGTTCTTATCAACAACATATTGAAATTTGTTATGGTCAACTTTCGACCAATTGGCGACCACTAGCTATTAAAAATGAATATATACAATATATTTAAGCGTTTCTGGAAATTTTACCTCTTAGGAGGTCAAATAAGGGTTCAAAATTTCTATGAAAGTCCTCATTAATGGGCTATAATCAGTAAATATATTAACTGCCAAGCGAGCAAAGGCCCGGGTAACAACTAGTTTCAAGTCAATAAATTACAGAAATCGATTACCGTAAATAAAATATTATAGCGAGTCGAACATAAAATATCTTTCTTTTTTAAGGAATAGTTTCTATTTATCTTAAGTTGTATCATCTATCTTGATATATTATCGACAGACCACGTAGATTAAGGAAGTAGATTGGCTAACACCGATGTTGTGACGGACGTAATTGATACGAGTTTTCCACTTGATAGCAATGAGATACATACGTATCTGTTTGTACTTATTATTAATTACATTGCAGTGTTCAGGTTCATTATCTGTCTGCCCTAAGTATCGCTGTTACCTAGGTTTATCTATTTGCCGCAACCACAAGGCATCAGTCTATCTCTATATATAATCTCCGTGGTGTTCTTTAAACTCAACATACAGCCGACTTCTTTTTTTTTAAAGAACGCTTTTAAAAAATAAAACATCTGGTGAATGAATGAAATAATCTACACATATATATAATTACATTATAATATATAATTATAAAATCAGTCAGTCTGGATATGTTCCTGACTGACTGATTCATCATCGTCGAGCAAAAACTTAGAGTTACAGCCTTGCAATTTGGTGAGTGGGATTGTTTTATTAAATAAGTAAGTCACTATGGACGGAATTTTGGAAATTTTACCCCTAAGGGGGTGAAATAGGGGTTAAAAGTTTGTATGGAAGACCGTCATTTTTTTAAAATGGAAACATGAAACTTTATTTTTGGGCTACTTATTATATTATAAGTAATATTTAAGCGTTTCTGAAAATTCTATCCTTAAGTTGGTCAAATAGAGGTTGGAAGTTTGTATGAAAGTCCTTGATAATGGGATATAATCAGTAAATAAATTAACTGCCATTCCGGAGCAAAGCTGCGGGTAACAGCTAGTTCTTTCATATACTCGTAAAGCTAACAACAGAGAAGTAATTTCGAAAAAAAAAAACCTTCACTTACCTGAATAAAATAGATCTAAAACAACTACAGATTTTTGTTTTTGGTTTTTGTTTAAGGCCCCATACTTAGTCAGCCAGGAGAGCCAATCAGCGCACTCCCCCGTTCCATGATTACTATGAAATATTGCGCTCTAAAGTAAATGTCGTAAGCGCCAAATCGCTATTTTTGACATTATAAAAGTAATTTGAAAAAAAATTTAAAAACTGAAACAGTTATCTTACAGCTATAATACTTATCTATGTTTATGTTGAATCTGGTGTCGATATTTTCATAATTGAAGTAGACAGATGGGTTTTGCTTTCAAAAAAGGGTTAAGTTTTTGATTTTTTTCTATAGAGCAAAGTGAAATGAATCGTGTTTTGGAAACACTAGTCTTATAAAGCATATTAATGTTAATTTTGTGTATTTTATCGCCAAGATCCACAATTGCTTTGTATGAAAAAAACAGTATTTTACTGACTGACGTATTTTAGCATACATGGCCCCTTAAGACAGCGAATACTCACTGCTCCCCGGATAGTCAGAGATAAACGTGGCCTATACACACGATAGATGTTATAGGTGCGCAGCTGCGTTATTATCGCAACCGGAACACGTAAGTGTAAAACATTACAAGAATGGTGACAGGAATAGGTTATGCAATTAGCAAATTGCTTAAATTACGGGGGCCAGGAACAAATACGGGGAAAACGAGTTATACCAATACCAGGAATAATTTTTAAGATTTGTATTTAGAGCAGTTTTACACGTTAACAATGGCTTTACAGACTGTATTGAAGTAACAATTTCTCTATTCAATTAATTCAATAGGCGTCGACGCCATTACTTACACTATAGCAGGTACTTTTATGATAAAGGCTCATTTGAAAACATAAAATGTAGGCAAATCATCACAAAATAGTTACCTACATACAATAACTCTTTGTTGTACACCAATTACAGAGAAATACAAAATGGTGGTAATTCTGCTGCGTATTAAATTAACTACATTTATTTTAAATTAGGTATCGCTATCCTCTTTTAACGGAAGCAAAAGAAACACTTTTACTAAAATAACTACAATGTCTCAATATACATATAATTACATAAAAAACGCGTTACGTTGTTTTTCCGCGACGAACTCTTAAACTACTAAACTAAACCGCTTTAAGTAAAATTTTGCGCATCGTATGCAGTTTGATCAAACTGGATCAGTAGGGTTACTCTTGAAACTCGATTAATGCGATATTGGAAATTGGAATCGGATCTGTCACTTTAGGTACTCTTCAATACAGTACTAGCGAATTATTAAAGTTTAATTAATAATAAACAATAGATGATTTTATCCGATTCATTGAATTTTGTTGTAACTAAATGTTAATCATCCTTTATTACTGTGTTCCAGAGTACCTAAAATGACAAATTCGATTAAAATTTCCAATTTCCATGAAATCGTGTTTGGAGAGTAACCCTACTGGTTAGAATTGCTTACAACTAAATTTCTCGCGGGCGTAGCAGCAAATAGCAGCTAGTATATTTTATATAGTATTGATTATGACTATGTACTATTTATTATATACATTTAATCTTATTCTCGGAAAACGTGGAAAAACATCACAAGTTGATTTACTAATCTGAGATGTCTAAAATATCCTATCTTTTTAGTTTCTGTTTTATTGGAAAAAAGGTCATACATCTAAAATATAATAATCTTTCATGGGCCAATGTATACGTTTTTACAATAAACTTCCCGAGCATATTAAAGACTTACCATTTAATAAATTTAAAAAATGTATTAAGATAAAGTTGTATGGTAAGGGTTATTATAAGATTTCAGAATATTTAGAAGACAGAAATGCTTGGGATTAATTGCTCCTCATGCCAATCTCTGCAAATTATTTGTAAATGTAATAAACTATTGTAAATTAGATTTATAAGAAAAAAGACAAGCCCGCTGAGTTTCTTTCGCCGGATCTTCTCAGTGAGTGGCCGCGTTACGATCCGGTGGTAGTTTTTAGAATTATATAGACGCGTTACAAGAATCTTTATATAGATCTACGTAATAAAAGCTTTTTTGAATTTGAATTTGAATTTGAAAAAATAAGTTTAGCATATGTACATCAGAATTACCACCAATGTGTCGGCACCAATATCGCTAACAAAACTAAATAATAATATAATATAATACAACACAAAGGTGGAGGACTCAACGATCACTTTCAAGTACCTGAAAATTTTAGAATTGAGGTTCTGTTTCCCCGAAAATGTAGGTAGAGGTACCAGGGCAGGCATGATTACCCGAAGATATTAGACATAATAGACACAAATAAAAAAAAATTGACACAACATGACATGGCAAACCTATCGCCAGCCGGAAGGCTGGAAGGAAGGAAGGGAATCCAATCCCGACAACGTTTTTTTTGAAAATTGAAAAACATACTTTTTCATTTTTGTTGTCCGACCCAGGGGAATCAAACCAGGGACCTCAAGAAGTCAAGTCCAATAACAACTATTGTGATATTTAGGTGATGGTGAATTTAAATGTTCCACCAACGAAATCGGGGCACAAAAATATTCCAGAGCGATAAGTGTTGCCAACATGCTTTACTAAATAAGTGCTTAACAAAAAAAAGTTGTGGGGGATGAAAGTGGGAAGATTAAACGAATGTCTTCAAATATACTCAGACATTTTTACTTTTTAAAGGAAAATTAAGTTCTTGTATATTAGAGGTTTTTTAAATTTTTAATTTATTTTTTTGTGAGAAGCTTTTAGTTGTAAGGACTATTCTAAGCAGTAGATTTGAGGTAAGAGAAGTAATATTCAAGGCGTTTTAAATATGACCAAACAGGATAGGATAACTTTGAGAATTTTAGTAGATTCGATGGCCATCCATCCGAGTCCGTTACCAGATCAGTAGGGTTACTCTGGAATCACGATATCATGCGAATTGGAAATTGG
>NJDC01000759.1:5592-16791 GCA_002245475.1 Calephelis virginiensis | reverse complement strand
CAAAAGTACCTAAAGTGACATATACGATTCCAATTTCCAATTCGCATGATATCGAGATTCAAGAGTAACCCTACAGATCCAGACTTGGGGCACAAAATATATATTGAGCTAGGGGGAAATTAAAGCACCTTTAATGTATCTGCCTACCTAATTTTTTTATTTTAATTTAATTTTTAAAAAATTAGTTTACAAATTAAGGAGAAATCGATTAACCCAAAATATAAAGTGTAGAAGTTGAACATGTTTTATTAGATACTAGCTGACCCGGCGAACTTCATATCGCTTCACATTAACAGCTGCTAACACTTTGTTTGAATTTAAGCATTGTTTTTCCCATTTTTCCTGCAATCTTCCCTGTTTTTCTTTTCATATGACTGTTTCCTGACAATTATCACTAAAAAAGAATTGGTAAAATTGGTCCATTCATTAAGGAGTGATGCGATAACCACGCGAAATGGGAATTTATTTTATATGTAAGCACATATAGATTATAGATAGATAAATTAATATTTTTTTCATTAAAAATTAAACCGTTAATTAAAAATTATTTTATTTAAAAACAAATTGTAGCCGGGTCGGGCAACAAGAAAACGTTTTTTTCAATTTTCTAGTAAAAACGTTTTCTAGCATTGGATATTCGCTCTATTGGATATAGGCTTGCCATCTAACACATTGTGGCACTTGAAAAAAAGGTGTAGTTTTTTTTTTTAAATAAGATACTCGAAAGCAAACAACCAGATGGATTTCTTAATATATAAATTTAATTTATTTTTTTTAGAATTTCATACAGATGCCAGAGATGTTAATGGTGCAATGTTAACCTGAAGTTTCGTATGTGATACGGCAGCTGGCGTATGCTTGGCTCTCATGATAATAATAGACAACCGTAGCCTATAGACACCATAGATGTTATAAATACGTTGCTGGCAGATTGTAAAAGGCCAGTATAGACTTACCGTCACTAACCCCGTGACATCTAACTAGGTGGTATAATTTTAAAGCGACTTGCCCTTACCTATTCCTGGTGCAATAACGTCAGCGCTTACCGTTCAATTGTTCTGGTCCGGAGAATAAGGTAGGTAGCTGGTAAACTTACTTTTGCTAGTGGCCTAATTCCGGCGACTGGTTAGCAACGCACCATTACTACCTTGGTGTAATCAGGCGGTGTGAATTTCTTACCATCATTAAATCTGCATGTTTCCTTCCAATATCATAAAAAAAATCTTGTAGCCGGTGTGTTAAGCCTATTATGCAAACTAACCTAACCTAACCTACCGACTGAAACAACACTCATTATTAAGGCAGCTGACAAAGAGTATATAAATACTACGTAATAAGAGGCGGGACTTCCATAGATAGATAGCAAACCCGAAGTTGTATAGTTTACTTGAAAAAGTATAACCCGTATAATTTGAAAGTAAGTCTAAAGGCATTCAGATATAACGCAACTAGTGTCATATGATTTGGGCGAATAAAAAACATAGCAAACTTAATTTTTGTATTATTTGATATGGAAGTTGCGCCAAACTGGCAGCTGACAGGAATAAGTAGGGCGGTAGATCCCTGCCATGTTGTAGCCTACCTACCACCAGTGTTCATTTCACCTATGCTCGGCTCTTACGAGCTGCTTGGCAGGTAGGCAGATGTTCCATTCTACATACAAATGGGTCATTACCATCAAGACCACTGGTAGGAGAGTGTCACGTTGCAACTCGCGAGAGGGTAGCCGGTAGATTTGAACAAATAGCTTTAAAACACCTGGACCTCAAGACAGCGTCACACTTTCAACATCTATGGTGGTAGTAGAGGCATGTGCTTGCTCACTTCTTCTTTCTATTGCCTTAAAAAAATCCAGTTATCTATGGGTAGATCTCACTATTCCATTGCAGTGGAAATACTGAGACTGCACGTTTTTTCAAATCAGTCTCACTATTTGACCGCCTCGTTGGTCGAGTGGCTAGCGTACACGCCTTACTACACCGATCATCCGCGAGGCTCGAGTTCGATTCCCGACGGGGGCAGGCATTTGTGTGATGAACATTTAGATGTCTGCATTTCCGGGTCTGGGTGTTTATTCAATTTATTCTGGTATCTATTTAAGTATTTCTATGTATTAGAATCATTGACTAACACCCATAACACAAGCATATAATTTGCTTACTTTGGGGTTAGATTCAATTTGTGTAACTTGTCCAAATATATTTATTTATATTTATTTATTTACTATTCCTATTGAATTACAAAACACGGAATGGTAATACGGATACTTATGTTCTGCTACAAAATGTTTGGAGCGGTTTTTTTAAACGTCGGGGGTAAAATAATATACTATCCTACAGAAAATAAATATACACAATATAAAATTTTATTTGGGCTTTTAGTAAATGTATATCTAATAACTGCATTTACAACGGCAAACCAATCAAAGATCAAAGATGAATTTAGCATTTAAGATATTTCTCATATGAGAAATAGATACGTCATTGAAAATCATTATTGTCATTGTGACTCATTATTACTAATTGCCTGTATAGATATCAAAACAATAATACAAAGGTCATAATATCGAGCGTTTTATTGGTCGCGAATAGTAGCGGTATATAAACGCAATGGGGATAGTGATAAGTAGTAGATATCACTATTACCATCAATCGGAAAGCTCAATGGGAATAGTGAGACTGACCCTTATCAATCTATTGAAATGCATCTAAACTATGTAGTTATTGAAACCCCATTGCTTCAACAGAGCATGTATTTTATCAATAAGGCTTAATTTTCATTCGATTCCATATTAATTGTACTGTGACATTCTCATGATTCTGCTGAATTTTAGATGTTATGAAGCATTTTAGATTAGTCCGGACATGTTAACTTGTGACGTTTTAATTCAACGTTTGCCGAGGATTGGAATATTTCTGTATAGAATATAAGCCCATGCCAAAAAATGGGTCATATGAACCAACTGGTGACGTATATAGGACGATATAAGAGCATAAAATAATAAGATTCAACACTATGCCGTCTACAAACCTTTGCATATTAAGCAGAGAAAACAATAGCAAAAAAAACCACCTGTCACCACCTGACAAAGTCACCTGTAAGCTGTCCAACTGAGTGTAAAACCACAACCAACAGCGACTAAAAAATGTTGTGCCACAAATCCGGTATTTTTGTTATCTAACAATTACCGGGATGAATTTGGTCACTTGATTCTGTACGGCATCCGTTTCATACTGTTTCAATACAGCTTCTAATCCAATGGTAACAATGCCGTACAAAAATAAATGGTCAAAACGGACTCACTCTACCTGCACTTTCGAATTATCACCTGCACTCAGCTGGAGAGCTAACAGTAGGGTTACTCTCGACGCTCGATTCATGCATTCATGCATTGGAATCGAATATGTCATTTTAGGTACTCCTGAACACAATTCTGGCGAATTATTGACATTTAGTTAATAGTAAATTGTAAATTATTTTATCCTATTCGTTGAATTTATTTGTAACTAAATGTTAATAATCCCCTTATACTGTGTTCAAAAGTACCTAGTGACATATACGATTCCAATTTCCAATTCGCATGATATCGAGATTCAAGAGTAACCCTACAGGTGACGGCGTAGTGCTGTATCTTATTATTTTAAGCTCTTATATCGCCCTATGTACGTCACATGACCCATCTATTTTTTTGCATGGGCCTGTAGTCTAATAGAATGTCATGTACAAACTAATCCGACAGCGCTAAACGTGTTTTGTCTACATTAGTAGTACCACTTGTATGGTTCACGAGAATAGTTTTTTTGATTGATAGGGCGCAAATTTCTTTAAAATTGCTTCTTCAGTGCTTCACGTCTTTTATCCCAATTTGAATGGCACAAAGACTCTTAGGCAAGAGACTTAACATCTCAACCTTGGTTAAGCAAGGCACCTTTAACATCTTTAGTACCTAGATATGTTCATCCACACATCTTTAGCATCAAGGAATGTAAAAAATAGGTTTTTGCAACGGTTAACGGTTTTTCTGCAAACTATTTTCAAGTTTAAGTAAATAAAAAAAATTAAAATTCTTATATTTAACTAAAATTGAATTTCATACTTTACAACAAAATTATAGGCTAAGATACAGTTGCAAAATTTTGAAAAGAATGTGCTTTTTAACTTACATGCATTTCTGGTACACACTGACAAATATTGACCAAAGTTTTAACGTGCTCAGTACCATAATTGGCTTGCTAGGTTATGGCACTGACTGAATTTCTACAGTCAGTGCCTTAGCACTTAGTATGAAATCTTACTGTTTTAGGCGAAATAAAAAAATATTTCCGTTTTCGATTTCATTGTTTTATTGTATCTTCAGATTTTTTGCTATCATTTAAATTGATCAATAAAAATTAAATAACACTTTGATTATAAAAAAAAATCAAGAGAAATTACTTACTTTACTTACCTTCACGCCAAGTTCCTTACGGGGTAGGCAGAGAATATCAAGTGCCAAAGGTCACAATACTTGCAACACTGCCTAGCTTCCTCTAACGAAATTGAAAACAATAAGAGAATTGAAGTTTTTTTTGTTATTTAAATGTGTTCAATTATTACTTTATGTTTGTGCTAAGTGCTGTGCCTAACTAGCTGGCTAGAACAGTTTGATCGTTAATTTTTCCTTCATATCTGGATAGCCCCCTTATTTTCCGGATTATTACAATCGGCAATAGCAGTATATCACAATGTTTTAATGGACCCCATTTTCATCATTTTAAAAAATACTTATGTTGTGGATTTCAATAAAAGATTTAATTCAATAAAAATGCGCATTTCATTAAAACTTTGTAAAGTATCTCGGACTATAGAACTAATGGAATTCTAGCACTTAATGCACTACTAAAGGCGATAACAAAATTCACATTTACTTATTTAAAATGTATATAAACATGTGTACCTCGGTACTTAAATTCGCTTACGATAAAACATGATTCTTAATGGCTTATGACAGTAATTCCAAATAAAAAATATAGTTTAAATTGGGATATTAAAGAGGAGGGCGTTGATATACGCAACAGTTTTATACTTCTGCGTGTGTCATAGACACTCATATAATTCATGTATACTTGTTCTGGTTCCAAATAAAATTATTTGTTAAATTATTACTAGTAATTTGTAACTTATTTTTTGTAAGTAGAATAAAACAATATTCCAATAATTTGTATTTTTTTTGCAATAAGCCCTTCGGGATAGCATAAAAAATGCTTACTTTAAGTGCTAGATTACATAATGTTCGATGGAACCATTAAAAATCTTAAGTACATTATAATCTGCAATCAGAAACCCGTCACGAGATGCTATATCACGTGACGGGTAGACAACATCATAATATTTTTAAAAAGATATTAAAAAATATCTAATAATTTTCAATTATTTGCATATGACTGACTGAAACGAAATTACATTTTAAGCTTTGGTGTTACTTTATAATTAGTGACCACCCGAAAGTTTCAATTTCAGTTTTGGTCAGGTTATACCATAAAATCTAGTCTCGGTTTAGACCAAAAAATGGCCATGCTGAAACACCTATGTTTGTGGATTCTTGTGCGTCGTTTAGCGAATTTCACCACTAACTGGTACTCGCCTAAGTATTTATTTAGTTTATATACTATATATTACATACTAAATAAACATTTAAATCAATATGTTAAGTACTGAGTATGTTAAGTACCTCTGTACTTTATTAACTTCTTGATTCATTTAACACTAAAGTACTTGTGCCTAAGATAGCCTAGTTCTTAAAATGGCCCAATTTTAATACTTTGTATTTTTTAAAGTTTGAACGAGTTTAAATGACCCATGTTTTATATGAACTGGGCCATCTTAGGCGCAAGTACCTACTAGTTACCTATGTAACTGGCTGTAGGCATGACTATGAAAAATTATGGGTAAAACTACTGTAGGTACATTTCTTAAATGATCCGGTTTCGTTTGAAACTGAGAGCAAAGCCGAAAGTTCGGTTGTGGTTTCGGTTTCGGCTGAAAAGCCAATTTGTGTCGGACACTATTTATAATACACAAAACTTATAACACTGGTATAGTATGAGGTAGATCTAACGGCAGCGGCGCCCCTGCCTATGTTATCTTTCTATAATTGTTAAATGAATTTTCGATTATATTTATAGCACCTCGAGACGGGTACTTTGCCCAGGAACTTGCCAAAATCCCTTGATTCTTCTCAATGTCTAAGTTTTGGCCTTCGCTTTATGTGCAAAATTTTTTAGCCTTTTCCGGCCTGCTGTGCAAAAAAACCTGGGGCCTTACTATGACGCCTCAAAGCAATATTTTATATCAATGATACTATGTGTAAAGCAAAAAACCACGTTATCACAGGCAAAATAAAGTCCCGGTTAGACGTAGGCAGGAAGCAGTACCTATTAAAATAATATTATAAAAATAATATTGTTAAAATAATATTTAATTTTAAAAAAATATTGCTTTAAAGCGACAATAAGGGCCCAGGTTTTACTTTAACTAACCATTGCCCATGACTTCGCCCGCAAAGCAAGAAACGTTTTCTGTCAAATATATCCTGTTTCTGATTAACCAATTTTGATAAAATATAGCTTCTAGGTTATAATTTAGACCACTAGCACAAATGTGCCAATTTTAACTTTTAATTTAACTTAACCAAATGGTTACACCGGGCTTAGACAATACTGTTATTAATCTAGCTAGATAACAGTTTGTTAATGCGTCAGACAACTGTACTCATTTTGATTGGGTTTTCAATAGCTTAAAGGTCTTGCAACAAGCAGTATATCAATATAGGATAAACTAAACTCATTCATTTAAATAAAATTAAAAAAAACTAGAAATATTTTTTAGGATACAATCTCATTCTTTGACACGTTTTATACAAAGCAACCTGGGGGGTGCTTATGTATCTCAGTTGTCAACTCAAACTGTAAAAGTGTACATCAAATGACGTCATTTGTGTTTGCTATCTCTATTGTATTTATGTTGGTCACTGGAGATAGCAAATACAAAACACGTCATTTGACAGCGATTCGATGTACACTCATCCATTTTGAGTTGGTAACTGAGTTACATAATCACCCCCCTGGTTTTTACGATACGGTACTTAATTAAAAGCAGAGTTTATTCTATATGCGCACAGTATAAAAAAAAACTATTTTAATAACATCATTTTTCATGTGGATATCTTTTGTTACATATACTGATCACAGTCTAAAAATTTTCCACCTATTTTGGAAAGACCCTATATATAGAGACACAGTTGACACAACAAGATGTGTATGTATATTTAGCAGCATCAGAATTATACGCCAACTATAACCACTGGTATTTGACAAGTTGGCCCAACATGTGCCGAAGCCGCAAACCATATCTGACCAAAAACCAAGAGTCTCTGAAACCGGCATGTTTGTATGGTAATGAATGTGGAGGAAACAAGGCTGGTCTGCCAGGACCTTGACGTTTGGCACTCGATACTTTACTCCAGCAGTCGGCAACCTTTTGACAGGCAAGGGCCACAAGGCGGCAAAATAAACTAAAGGAGGGCCTCACTTGTAATATTTAACCCAGAAGCCAAATATACCTACGTATAATTGGTCATGTCTCATAGAAAACATGAAAATGCGCAGAGAAGCGCGTCCTTAAGGCTGAATCCACGCTATACGCCGTATATTATACGGTCAAGCGCGGACCGTTCATGCACATATTTTAATATTTATAACTTATTTACAAAATATTCACGGGCCGCAAGCAAGACGTCGGCGGGCCGCGGCTTGCCGACCGCTGCTTTACTCCTTTAAAGATTCTCGAGATGTTACACAGGGTGCTCCTTTTTGAATGGCACTTGTATTTCACTATTAGGTTACATTACGTAGGTATGCGAAAGAGTTAGAACTCAGATCTAACAATGAATACATTCATTTTGTTGATATGAAAATGGTAATGAATATGAAGGAAGCTAGACAGGTTTGTCAGGACCTTGAGGTTTGGCACTCGATACTCTCTGCCTGGCCCGTAAGGGACTTGGTGTGAAGATATGTATGTATGTACCAAAGTTCAAAGTAGAAGAGATATTTTGATTATAAAGAAACATATCTTCATATAATAACAAATAAAGCCAAAACCATTTCTTAACCTAGAAATTATATACAAAACTCTTTTTTCTTTTTCTCCTTATCATGTTTCTTTGAATGTAGCATCATTTTACTCCTCGTCAAGAATCCCTTATCGCAAACAGGACACTGGTGTGGTTTCTCCCCCATGTGCATTTTAAAATGCATTATCATATTGTTCTTTTGCGTGAAACTTTTCGAACATATTTCGCACTGGAAAGGTTTTATCCCGGTGTGAATTTTTTCGTGCCTATCTAAATCCGCCTTTCTGTAGAATGAAGCCCCACAGTCTGTGCAGTTAAAGTTTTTGATACCTGAAAATGGTTTTACATGTTTTATATCATCGGCACTTGGTGAAATTCCATTATTATGATAATACTGCAATTGTAGACTTTCACACTACTTTTCAACCAATTTCGTAAAACTCTCGGACGCGGGTAAAAACCGCTCCATGAGTTCTTAGCCTTACCCTTTTTATGCAAATAAATGTTATAATTATTACCACTTATTAACATTGTTCCTTATTTTCTAAGTTTGTACTTTGTACATTTAAAATCAAAAATATATTAAAAATATGAACTTCTAAAATATTACCATTATTATAAATGATACACAAAAAATAATACTTAATCCATACTATCCATTCAAACGAATCTATATTAATAAAATAATAATAAAAATACTAATAATAAAAGCGAAATTCTGGGGGTTTATCTGTTGCTCTTTTACGGCTAAATCGCTTAATTGAATTTGATGAAATTTAATATGCATATAGCAAGGATCCAAATCGAAACATACACTTATTATTTTTTCACAAATTAACTCTCAAAGGACTATAACACTGAAAGTCGCGGACAAACAAATAAAATTCCTATTAAATTTAATATCTAGCAAGACCAACCAGAACTTGCAATAAAACTTGTAATGTATTCAGTAATGAAATTTTTAATTATTTTGAGATGACAAATTTACCACTCCCGTGCAAATGGTGCAGGAAAACAGGAAGATATAGGGCTCATTAACAAACTGATACTTTTGAGTAATTAAAGATATGAAAATAACGATTATTTTCAGACGGTAACATACATTAATTGTTGTTGGTATAATAACACTTGGGACATGCTCAACACAACTAGGGAACAAAACTACAATTAGCCGAAGGAACTGCTTAGTTCCACAATGTGATATGTGGCAAACCTATCTCAAACCGAACACATATTTGATCCTATGCAATATTGTATAATAAAATAAAATAGAAAAAACACGTTTTGGGTTTCCCGACCCGGGAATCGAACCCGAAGCCTCTTGTTGTTAAGCTCCTCTAGCAACACCAGGTCACTAGATCGTAAAGGCGATTAAAAGGATAGGTGGTAGTATCAAACAAGTGAGTACCAAACCAAACTCATGTTTAACAACAAATCATGTTATGAAGAGATTAAAATTGATTGGCGTTTCGGAAACTAGGGGCTTATATGACTTTTGATGTAGCTTTGGGGGATTCCCCAACACTATGGGGTTGTCACATCTTCACATAAAAAAGTAAGGTGCATACCTTTATGTGATAAACTATGTATACTTAAATGTCCCAATTGTGTGTATGTCTTGCCGCATGTCGTGCACATGTACGGTCGTTCGCCTGTGTGTGTGCGTTTGTGTTTCTTTAACTCGTAACCCGTTTGAAAAGTTTTACCACATATGTCACAGGGTACTGGCTCTTTACTAGTGACACGTTTGCGTTTTTTCCTGTAATAGAAATAGTTAAAAGCCATTAGTATTACAAATTAATGATTGCACGAATGTAGTATAAAAATATATTACCCATGGCAAGGAGTGTCATTCCAAAGTTTATGTAAGTATGTTAAAACGCAACTACTTGTTATAGTGATATGGTTGAGGATCATCATCGGTTTCAATATTGACTGGCTATATTTATCTTTCTATAAATTTTAAAGAAAGAAAAAAATATAGAAATTTAAACCAAGCACAGGGAAAGTACTACAAAATAAATATACCTATATTTATCTTGTTTTTCTCCTCTGTAGTCTAGTGGGTTGGTGTTGACAACCAACATTGAATACATGAGATCCCAGGTTCGATTCCAATTTCGGAATGAAAATGTGATTTCAATTTTCTTATAAAAACAATGTTACCTGGGATTAGAAAAGTGTCTGGTTGACGATACAATTATCACCTATCACATTGTGGACCTAACAGCCAGTTCCCGAAACGCATACCATTTTTAATTTCTCTCTTTATAACAGCTGTTTATCATGGGTTTAGGAGTCTAAACCAAACTCATGTTGAAACAGCTGTTCAGTTTAGAAGTCTAAACAAAACTCATGTTGAACAGCTGTTCTGTTTAGTATTCTAAGCCAAACTCATGTTAAACAGCTGCTTGGTTTTGTTTGGATAAGAAGTCTAAACCAAACTCATATTAAACATCTGTTTGGTTTGTTTCGGTTTAGAAGTCTAAACCAAACTCATATTAAACCGCTTGTTCTGTCAGACTAAAAAAGATATTTTTACATGCAAAATTCATAACTCTTTTGGTGCCAAGTAACTAAAATTATGACTTACTTCTTAGTTGGTTGTTGTTCTTCATCAGATATTTCAATGACATCCACCTCACACTTTATTACTACCTCCTCAACTGGGTGAAGAGTTTCCTCTGATGACTGTTCCTCCATCTTGCAGACATAAACACTAAAATGGAACAAATTTGGAAAATCTTTTACTTAGTCGGGTCATAAGGTCTGTCACACAATAAACTTTTCAATTAAAAATGCTGGCCACAAAAAACAATTATTAATTAAACAGGACATCACTTAGATGCGTGCCTAATGGACATGAGACTAAAAAACACAGACAATTTTTTTTTGTTGAAAAAATTTGCTGTGGAGGAGAGCTACAGTAAACACAATGATAAGGTGTACATACATACATACATACATATCTTCACACCAAGTCCCTTACGGGGAAGGCAGAGAGTATCGATCGCCAGACCTCACGATCCTGACAAACCTGTCTTGCTTCCTTCACATTCATAACCCTTATCATACAAACACGCCGG
>NJDC01000758.1:89661-99997 GCA_002245475.1 Calephelis virginiensis | reverse complement strand
TTCGCGCAAGCGCCCTGCGCCTTCTTACGAATTTTCGATCTGATCAGGGGTGTCCTGACGCGAGTTAAGAAGTTTTTACCCATTCCAAAAAAGTGCGCAAGTGCGCAACGCCGCTAAAGAAGTTTTCACTTCAAAAACGCATAGTGTGCGTAGTTAATTTTTTAGTAGGCACCTGTCACCCGCACTATGGTACAGCGCAAATAATTGCAGTATTCGACATCTAGATTTCTAGAATATACTTATTGTGATATCATAAATGCAAAAGTGCATTAATTGCTTGTCCGTCTTTCATGACGCAACGGAGCGATGATATGGTATAGTTTTTGTGTGGAGATAGTTACGAGGCTGGAGTGAAATAGGCTACTTTTTATCTTTTAATCTGCTAACCTGACCTTATGTGATATCTAGTTGAATGTAAATAAACCTATTTCCGTTACATCTCTATACCGTCATGATAAAACACGACTTACATTTTAACTGTTCGTATGTCTAGCCTAGTAATGTTAAACTTAAAAAACTAGTTCAGTAGCTTGAAAGCACAGGAAAACACATAGCAAAACCCAAGATGTCCCAATGGTAGATGTTCAATTTAAATGATTATAGTTTCGCGAATGACTTAAGTACTATTTTATACGTTGATTTAAAGATCGTTCAACTCTCACTTAATTACTTATTTTGCACCTCTCTGTGCGATTGCATAGATTCTAAAAATGCAAAGTTTTTGAAGGATGTATGCCTTGCTTTCTCGGAAGTCATCTACCAAACGTACAATTTGTATGGATCAGGCACCGATCGTGTGTGTGGGATAAATGTCTTAAGTTCAGTTCAATAAAATATATTTTTTATTAAAGGAGATGATAAGTTAAACTATAAAGCAGTTTTAAAAAGTGCGGCATTATCTCGATAACCATAGCACAAAGACATAGACAACAAGGCTAGGAAAAAAAAAAGTGTTTTGGATTCATGAACATCGCACGTTACCTCAATATTTTCTTCTGTAACAAATGATACATACCATGTAATTCCAAGGAAGGTAGACTCTAGCCGACATAAAGCCTTTGTTCTCAACAACCTCCACACCAGCACCAGATGAGAACATGATAACGATTTCAGACTGGTTCAAGATGTACATAGGTTGGTATACTGTTACTCCTGAAATAGAAAGACAGTTTGACGATTTGACACTTTCTTTTATATAGAAGAAGTGGAAGATGTGGGATTGGGGTTTTGATTTATGGATTTTCTACCTATTTCTGCTACAACATTAATGTTAACCAAGGTCATGTTGAAATTTAACGTATTAAATTTTCAATATACCTATCACTTTTTTTAGACATGTATAGGAAAGTAATGGGAAGATAGTCCCGTTAGTGTCCAAGTCACAACTGATACCAAAGTCCATGTGTAGTTTAGAAGAAAAGCAGGAAAGTAGATCCTGTCCTTACGTGTAAGAATTGTGCTTAATGGAATTGGAAGCAAACAGACAGATCTCCTCATGTCAACAAATGTAAACATTGGCTAATCACAATGACAGCCTTATTAACATAGACCAAAGTACTCCAAGGTTCAAACTGGTATTATTGTAGACTGCTTCAATGGTCTTACAAAAGTTTGTGTTTATTCTCTGGTGTGTTATTTGCCTAATGAATATCGGACCTAACATTTTTTCTTCATCTTTACGCCCACATATGTACGACCATAGGCTGAGATAAAACCAAGGCACACTAGATGTCACCAATGGCAAAGCTACTGTCAACCACAAAGCACATATTCAATCCCCGGGCAACATTATTTTTGTTATTTAATTGAAAATTACACATTTTCTTCTACAGGCCCGACCTGGAGATAAAAATTGGGACCTTATAAAGTCAAATCTAACACCATTACTAAATTTATATATAATTTAGTTACCTGGGAAGTATTGAACTCTAAGAGCTGGTCTATCGAAGTAAACTCGTTTATTGTCTGCAAAAACATCAAGGCGATATCTCCACTGGGCGTGCTGAGGACGCAGTCTAACCTGTGATAAAAATAGTAGCATTAGAATACAATGGAAAATCATTTAATTCACATAACCCATACAAGGGGTACTTGTGTCGAGTCTAAATAATAGTGAAACCTTCCACAGGATCGGAACGCGGCCACACACTGTGAAGATCTGGCGGATGAAACTCAGCACTCATTAGGTAGCCATAACCAACATGACACAACAAAAGCTGAAGAAATAACATCCGGATTTCAGGTTGGCAACGCACCATTACCATAATTGGTGTCTCTAGGCAGCGTGAATTTCTTACCATCAGGAAATCCGTCTGCTTGTTTGCCTTCCTATAACATAAAAAAAAATCGCCTGGGTAGTCCTAAAAACGATACACCACCACGTTTCCATTTCCATAGCATTTGTCTTTTAAATAGACATTAAATGTGTTGTACTTATTTTTTTTTATTTAAATCTATAATAGACAACATATAAAAGGCAATGGCGACTTGACTGACTGATCCAGACTGATCTATCAAATTACTGGACTGATAGACTCCAAATTTAGCATATCTCAAGAAAGAAAAACGCTAAAACAGAAATTTTGGAGATTCCATAGCCAAAGGGGTAAAATAGGGCAAAAAATAAAGTCCACCAATTTTAGAGTAAGCCGATTACGATGAAACATGGCAAAAAGGTCGGTTTTAGCCAGGACAGGTTTAGTTTCATTCCGGTTTCTAAATGCGTTTCTATGGTGAAACTAAATACCTCTTGGTACATTTACCTTATTATAGTTTTTTTTAAACAGATACTTAAATAAACCGAGTATAGTAATGAAAATGCAAGATATGAATGAAAATAATAATGAGAGAAAGCGTTATATTTTGACGACAAAATCTGAAAAATGTGGCAACAGAAACCCTTTTAACCGGTTTTAAAAACAGGAGGAGGTTATAAATACGTTCGACTCAAATCGATTATAAAAATTCTGTTTTTTATTTACAGAACATACTTCCGAAATGGCCTCATTGCCACTAAATCTAGACCGGATGATGGCATCCCAGGAAAATCAAAGAAAATTTGTGTACCTACCTAGATGAATCGCTCATTGAAATCAAAGCGGTTTTTTTCTAGTTTTACTGCTGCTAAATGCTGCTAACGCCTAACTAACTAACTGCGACTAGATATCGAGAATCGGAAATACTTAATACTGGAAAAAAATGTCGTTTACATGAAATATGATGGTCAGTGATATATTAGTAATCGACTCACTTCTATAGCAACGGAATTATTGGAAGCAGCCACAACGGACGTCAAATGTGTGGCGTTGACGCGTCCATAGATATTTTGAGGAACTTGCTCAAAGCGACCCTGGACGTCCAGCTTCAGGTGGGGATGATCTACCCTTACTAGTACATATTCCCCTGAAACAAATTTAATTAATTTTTATTTAAAGAAAGGCATATCTCCATAATCCATAATTAAGAAAGATGTTTATTTTGATTAAAAAATGTTTATTTGCGGAATATGGTGTAAATGAGATGTTAAGTATGTCAACATACTCTACCATATTTTGGTGTGCAAATATTTTAATATTAAAAAATATATATTACATATTATACTTTATATTTATATTTATAAATGGTTTAATTATTTATTACCAATGTAAAATATATTGACAGACGACATATCAATATTGATTCTTACCTTTGCCGTTAAATGTATATTGCAAATCGTCAAAAGTGATAATGTGGGGATCTCCGAATATTCCTGCCACTCCAGGAGACTGATAAGCCACACAGTCCTGCGATGGACGACGCTCGAATCTAAAAATAACAAAAAGTTTAGAAAAATGGTAAGTTTCCGTTTTTTATTTTTCGAGTGTTCGATGTTGCTATTTTTTGTCACTGAATTAGATTGTGCTTTTTAAAATATTAAACAAGTTGAACTACCTGATATCTAGTTATCAGCACTACTTCTTCCTACAGTAGTTTGCCAACATTTGCAAACTGAAAAGTTTTTGACCGTCTTTGGCTCATTAGTAAATCACGTAGGTGTGTAACTAGGCTACTCCACGTAATGTCGTCGCTCATGTCTTTACTATTCACATTGGCACAGGTTTTTGTGATGGAATGGCCTCGCAATCTGCTTCTCATTTTGTATGAATAGTGTACTGTCGCAGTCTGATTAATAGGCAGAGTTTAAGTACCTGAATGTTTCGCATCCAACTGCTTGTTCTTCTTGCCACATACAGCATTGGTAGAATGGAATCATATCATGGAACCAATGGGACAGGGACGGTACCTAAAAATAAAAAAAAATTAGGTTTGAATTACAAACATGTTTATTGAAGTTATACTTCTTTTGGCGTGTTAGGAAAAAAATATGAGGGTAAATTTTTACGATGCGCGCGCATACCGTCACGAAAAACAGACACGACGAAGTTAGCTATAGATAACATTTTAGTTTTTAAAAAGATTTTTATCTTATTACACCGAAGAAGTATAACTTCTAACGCGTGTACATAAGTACACACACACACACACACACACACACACTTTTTTCACATTGATCAAACAAGTGTTTCTTGTGTTAGTCTTTTAATTATTGTTCAATAATTGAAAAATTCCGGTAAAATATGCAGTCAGGTTGTTTTTTTTATTGCAAAATAAACTAAGTATTAGGCATTAACCTAAGTTATCAAATGAAATAAAATAAATAGGTTAAAATAGAAATAAATAGGGTATTCATATCAAAATGAAAGATTGACAAAGCAGATATACAATGCGAATGTGGATGGATGTAGGTACCCGGGGAGACCAAGGCTGACATTTCACGATCAGATCAATCGGATATTATCCGAGGGTGGTGTCAAGAGTCTCCGAAACCGGCGTGTTTGTATGAAAAGGGTTATGAATGTGAAGGAAGCAAGACAGGTTTGTCAGGATCGTGAGGTCTGGCACGCGATACTCTCTGCCTACCCCGTAAGGGACTTGGCGTGAAGATATGTATGTATGTATGTATCATATCAAAATTATTAATTAAATTTGTACACATAATTAAGTGACTTCGAAAAAAAGGAGAACGTTATATGTTTGACTTTGGAGGTAATCTACGGTTTAACTTCTATATTTTGTATATATGTCTATCGATTGCTTTGTTACCTATTTCTGAACGGATTTTTTTGTTTGAATAATTGTAATTCTGAGGTGGTCTAATTGCCATATAGTCTAGATCTGATTATTGAATCCCAGGGAGTCGTGGATACTTAATTTTATGATCAAAAGCCTTTTCGTGCAATTTTGTCTACAACATAGTTTAAAGCTTAATAGTTTTTTTATAAACTTATATCAGATTTGATACTCTTTAAAATCTGATTAGGAGGTTTCTTGTAGATGTGTTTAAAATAACCTTAATATTTAGCTTACTTTGTTAGCCTCGTTGTAAGGTGTGAACCCGAAGTCATGTGACCTGTGAGGCCGAGAACCCCACATTTGATCGTATGAGAGCATGAGGAAGCCGTTCTTGTCGTAACAACATTGCTGCCCGGAACCTTCCGCACTGGAAATGATTGCTCATCAGAAATGTTGGCGAGAGAAGAAACATCAAGCTACATGTTTATAGATATTCTTGCTATGTCTTTAGAATTTTCTTACCGAAGAATTACCTGTCGTCCAAAGCAGACCATCACAGTCACGAGTACTGATGTTAAGGTGCTAGGATCAATCCCGCAAAGGACAACTAGTGTTACAAATGAGCATATTGTGCCCTTTTACGTACTGAATGCTGGGTAATATTTTTGTAGGTCGTAATTTTACAAACCATTCTATTCCCTAAACTATTTGCAGGTTTTGTTTGGATGGTAATAAATTACTTATTTTTTTTATTAGCTGAGTATCGACCGCACTTAGAGATGTCAATTATCATGTAATCTATCATAATGACAAAATTTCGTATTAAAAATGTCGTCATAAGTATTGATTAATGCCCGAGTTCTATAATCAACGAAACGTAATGCGTTTTATCATTCGTAGTTTGCTCAAAAGTAAAGGAGTGTTACTCACATTTTCAAAAAAAATTTTTAGATATAACCGTCGAAAACGAGCAACCGATGTTGGCATTCTTATTGATCTTACAAAATACTACCATCCGTAATCAAAACGACTCGTTTTTTGAATAAAGGAAAGGAACCGGGAATAAAAGACAATAGACGTCTGTAAGTACGTTAGTCTGCAAGCCCTGACTTGTGGTGTAGCAAGGGACTTAGTCTGAAGATATGTATGGATGTATGTGTATGACTTACCTCGGACTGCCACTCCTCACGCAATGAATAGCACCCCAATGGTATCTACAGGTTGGATTGATATCTTTATCGCAAGACACGTCAGGCATGAACCGTCCTTTGTCGAGAAGGGCATGTTCCAATGTACAGGGGCACACGAACACTTGAGCAGCGAAGTTCTTCAGGAATCGATCTGTCCGGAGCCAATTGTTGCACATCGTCAGAGGCCAGCGCTGCCCGAACTGTCTCTCCCATTGAGGAGCGAAGTACCAACCGAGGGGGATAGGACGACTCCAAAGGACACTGAAAGCCAGAGCATTCATTAAATCTGTACTAATATCATATTTCCAACATTTGACTTCCCATTCTTGTCAATATATAAAAAACCGAGATAGATTTTTAGGAAGAGCCTTTCTTTTGTAAAGCTTGTTTTTTCTCTTAAATATGTAACTTTGTTCCACCCGTTCAGTTTATATGGGAAAATTAAAATGTATTTTGTATTTAATCCTAGTTGAGGAATCACACTTTTCCCCATTTTCTTCTATCTTTTAAATCTTTTCTGAACTGACGTAAACAATCCAAAACCAAAACTAGCCAAATCGCTCCAGTCCTTCGGAAGTTAAACGGGTACATACATGTCGATTCACTGGGGCCTTTTTTATAACTAGCCGACCCGTTGAACTTTGTGTCGCTTGACAATATCAGCTACTAACAGTTGGTATGGGAAAAATTACAGTGCTGTTTTTCCTATTCTACCTACATTTTCTCTATATAAGAATTTTCTCCTGATAGTAACTAACACAACAACAAATAGTTATCAAAATTGATCCATCCGTTCAGGCGTGATATCATGACCACGCAAATCGGGGATTTGTTTTCATATACATATATAGATTATCTATATCTATACTAATATTATAAAGAGGAAAGATTTAATTTTTTGTTTGAAATGAATTGGCTCCGAAACTACTGAACCGATTTCAAAAATTCTTTCACCTTTAGAATGATACATTATCCCTGAGTGACATAGGCTATGTTTCATCAAAATCGTTGCAATAAAATCCAAGTTACGCAGGCGAAGCTGCCTGAAACTACTAGTATAGTATATAGTTTGAATTGGTTACAGCACACCAATAGCACAATACTTAGTGCTGAAATCAAATTTGAGTTTAATCTACTAACAAAAAAATGTATATAACAGAATATGTACTTACGGCGATATCGGAACATTTTTGAAGACAACAGGCGTGGTCAGATTGATCTGGATGAAACCGAATTGCATATCATTGTGCATGATGTTCTCTCTGTTCCTGAAGTTCTGAGGATTTATGATGTACTCCCCAGTATTAGCCACCCCCACTTCGATCATATCTATGAACTCTAGCTGCGGTCTGATAGTGATTTCCTTATAACCCCATAAAGCGATTTGGAGTTGCACGTTGAGATTGGTGGTCAAGTTAAAACGATCCCAGGTTATCCTTATTTCTGGAGGATACCTCTCGTGTACTGCGTTGTCGGGGAAGAATATTTTTTCAGTGGCAGTTGCGGGTGTTTCTAAAATACACAATGAATGTTAGTCAGAATTGAATGTGTGATCTATTTAATGAACATAGATCAGATTGTGATGAGAGACCCTGGATTTATAAGATAAATTTAAATGATAGTGTTCTCAGTTATACATGTGTTCAATAAAGAAGAAACCAAACTATTAAACGAGTGCGTGTTACTAAATACCTATATACTACTATAATAGGTACCTAATATTATATACATATACGTATATAACATACGTTTTCACTAATCGAATTTTTCTACAACATCTGGAATGGAGACAGTTACAAATCAAGATAATTCGGGATAAAAACTATTCTATGTGTTAATCCAAGCTACCCTCTATGTGTGTACCAAATTTCATAGAAATCGGTTCCGCAGTTGTTGCGTGGAGGAGTATCAAACAAACAAACACACAAACTCGAGTTTATAATATTAATAGAATATATTATACATACAATATTTTGTATAATGTGATATTTCAGACAGACAGATTATTAGAACTCATCAGCCTCGCGGCGTAGATGGTCTTAACTGTTTTTTTTCTAAATCTTTTATTCTCAACCAAAACTCGTCACCTAAGTTATTTTTTTTTCAATTTTGACATTCTGTCAGCAGAATAAATTAACTGTGGTAATTTATAGCAATGCTATCAAATAAGACTTCAAGTGATTTTTGGCGCCATCGAGAGAAAAGATGGTCGAAGTTTTTTTTATAATTATTGAATTTCGTGTGAATATTGAGTGAAATTAGTCAATTTTGGTGGCATTTCGTACAATTTTGCTCAGTGAAAGTGCACAAATGAAATAATCATGAAGAAATTAGCGTATCGTATATTTCCTCATTGCCGCCAAAACTCATTACACGAGCTTATGTAAAAAGGCCACCGTTTTACCCAAGAGCCTGACATGACTTACTGACTTATGACTGATGACTAATTAAAATTAATTGAAATTGAAATAAAATTTGATGCAAATTACTACTTGACTAATGGCTAAATACTTACGTGAAGGCCAAAACCTAAAGAAAGAAAGAAGACTTCAAGTTCAAAGAGCTACTTACCAACAAAGAACTTCCCTTTCCATTTGTATGGTTCGTTGTTGATCGCAATTTCGAACCTGGCATAGCCGTTGTGCCAGAACCTGGGTTGAACACAAATAGCACGGTTCGAGTCCACTACAGCCCCCACCACAGATTCAGTGTCAAAACGACAAGTGATTCGGTCGTTGGGGTTGAAGCAGGGACCTGTGATGTTGACGATCGTGCCCCCCAACATGTTGCCACTCTCAGGGGCAAACATAAGGGGCAAGTTAGCTCCGTCTGTAAAATAAGGAAATTTTAAGATGTACAATAAACAAACGTAGCAATACAAAACCGGTCAAGTGAGAATAGAAATAACAAACTGGCGATTCTGAAGTTCTTAAATTTATAATAAAAATTAAAATAACAACTTTGAAGTTTAACAATGGAAAAGAATATCATCTATAAAAATAACGTAAAAGAACTGTATACATAATTTGGAGAATTTCCAGGCAAAGTAGAGTTACTTTTGTTGCTACCATTTCTAAGCCCAAAGGAACTGTTTTTAGAATCCTCATAAATATTTATTCCTGTCGCCATAACGTCCAATGCTTGCCGTTGACGTGTTCCGGTTCGGAGGGTAAGGTAGCCGGTAAACTTATTTTTGCTGGAGGCCTAAAATCGCAGCCTCAAGTTAGCACCATTACCACCTTTGGTGTCTCCAGGCGGCGTGAATTTCTTACCATCATTAAATCCGTCTGCTTGTTTGCCTTCCATTATCATTTAAAAAATTTAAAAACAGCCTTGTAGGTTTTTTAATTTAAAAATAATGGTTAACTAAGATTCCAGTCTGAGGAAGGCAACGATCCATAACCATCTTTGATCCGTTCCTTTCGTTACCTACTACAGAAAATAAATATACTTACCAATGTCCTTATTACAAGTGCCCATCAAGATTTTCTCGTCTATTCTGAAAACGTGTCGTCCCGGAAATCCGTTAGCCCAACCCCTTCCAGTCAAATCCCTGAGCACAGACGCTTGGGAGTATGGCATGTATTCATAGCTTCTGGTACCGTTTCCTGCATTAAAACCGATCTGAAATGTAGAAGAAAAATATTATCTGATGTGTGACTAATGTGGGACCACCTCGGAATCAATCTATTTAAAAATGAACCATCAAACACGGTTGATTAATGACCCAGTAATCGCGTAACAAACATACAAATAAAACAGTTGTATTTGGTTGTATTAAGAAACTCTTTCTTTGTTAATATTACAAACGGACACTCTAATTTTATTTATTTATATTTGTATAAATAAAATTTCAAATGGTGCTCACAAATGGAAAAGAAGAAGTAGTACGAGTAATTTATTCTTTTTTCTTACCCTAGCATTTTTTAAAATGAAAGCCAGTAAATGGTTATTTCAAAAATATTTGTTTCTTGCTATGTTTATTAACTTTAGTTTTTTAGGCGTTGCTTGTCTCGATTTTAAAATTATTTTTT
>NJDC01000758.1:72480-89432 GCA_002245475.1 Calephelis virginiensis | reverse complement strand
CTATTTAAAAATGAACCATCAAACACGGTTGATTAATGGCCCAGTAATCGCGTAACAAACATACAAATAAAACAGTTGTATTAAGAAACTCTTTCTTTGTTAATATTACAAACGGGCATTCTAATTTTATTTATTTATATTTGTATAAATAAAATTTCAAATGGTGCCCACAAATGGAAAAAAAGGAGTAGTAATTTATTCTTTTTTCTTATCTTAAGCATTTTTTAAAATGAAAGCCAGTAAAATGGTTATTTCAAAAATATTTGTTTCTTGCTATGTTTATTAACTTTAGTTTTTTAGGCGTTGCTTGTCTCGATTTTAAAATTATTTTTGTGCAAATCTCTTGTCAAGGGGTTTATCACCGTATTCCTCGGAAAAGTAGAAACAGTAGGTTGTTTTGTGCATGATTGATTGATTTAGATCAGATTTGGACTTAATGTATTCCTGCCTTGATAATATGTGCATAAATATCATGAACGTCATCACCTATATAATAGATAGACACCAATGGTGGCAATAGAGCATTGCCAAAATGAGCATGCAGTGGTAAGTGCTCGTAAAGATTAACCTTTTACGAGCGGCGTTGTAAGAAAGCAGTGGTCCTTAATTCCTCTGAGTTGCCTGGATCTAATACGGGGTGTAGTGCAAAGATACTTACGTAAGCTGGCACACCGCCTTCTCCAGTAGTGGTATCACCACCAGCTTCCGTGTGGGAGCTCCAGTTGATCTCGAGGTAGTTGAATATAGCGTACGTGAACACTTCGTCAGTCACTAACACCATTTGGAAACTGTTTGTCTGAAAGAAAATGTCAGGTTGATATTTCAATAAAGAAATGGTAATGGCATTTGGAAATAGGATGTCACGCTCCACAACATTCTAACGACTATGATCAATAGATTAATCCAATATCAAACAGTCAAACTAGTTAGAAACGTCTCCCATGGGTTAGTAGCATCGTCTAGCCTAAAAATCAGAACGCATAACGCTAACTAATGTCTTGTTAAGGCCAGGCCACAATACTGCGTTGCGATGTCGCATCGCAAAAATTTCATCAGATACGACATCGTACGATAAGACGGTAACCAACGGTTCAGTTTCTAGTGAGACGTGAACCGCACTGCGCGTGTTCTACTTTTGCTTGCGTTAAGATATGTTAAGAAAAAGAAACAGAAAAGAAAATATTAGGTGCACCAATTACTGTCAATTATGAATACAGATGAAAAATTGTATTGAGTCGAGATGGCGCACAAATGTTTGAAGAAATGTTTGTTAACGATTCTTTGCAAATTTTACACAAAACACCAAACGAAAGTGGAACAGAATCTAACATAATCAGAAACGAATTTTGTAATTATTTTAATAGTGTCATCGGAGGTCTTTGTTGACAGTTAACAAACATATAAATGTTAAGGTATTTACCGAGTTTTGCTTTTTCAACACCACTTCACTCATCAATTTTTTTTAAAAATATAAACTTGTACACTTCTTCTCCTTTATACTTCTGTTTTTAAAATTTTGGCTTTGAATTGGGAACTATAAAGTATGGACTAAACGGCAGCACATCGAAAATTTCCGCGATGCGTTGTGCGGTGTCGTAGATTTCTGCGATGCGACGCCGCAACACAGTGTTGTGGCCTGGCCCTTACAGTTCGGAAAACTACGAGTATTAGCCGGTTAGCTCACTACAGACGTTTAAAATGTTCTCATGTTTACCACCATTAATATCTTTGGTGTCTAAAAGTAACGTTTATTTCTTACATCAGGAAACTTGTTTATTTAGAAAGGTAGAAACCTTATAACAAAGGAAACCCAAACGTACCGTACCGTATGCGTAATATTAAATAACTAATGGCTTTATTGAGAGACGACATTTAACATTTAACTTGTCATTAAGTTACAATTTTGTAAAGAAAATATCGACTTGAAGCTTGATTAAATATAATTGATGTCTCTAAGCACGGCCTACTAAACAGAAGGAAGGCCAAATTTAATCAACTAGTTATTCGAGAGTTTAGGCAAAAAATGGTGTTACCAAACAGTCACGAAGCTCGCGTTCTGTTCCCGACGGCATAAGTTGAATGGAATGAGTCTGAGTATTTGTTAAATTTATTTCAGCGTATTATTATCGTTGAGTAACTCTCAGAACACAAGCGTATAATTTTCTTTTTAATAAATAAATTTCTGAAATACATATTTTTTTGTACACAATTGCTGCATAGATCCGTAAGTATAAATTTGTGAACAATTACCATAAACAAAGAGTTGTCGATTCCTCCAGAGAAGGACATGTTCTTCCACGTGATCGTGATCGCATGTTTCGGGAAGAATGTTTCTGATCCGATCACACCTTCGCGTATATCCCAAGTGATGCGTTCCCTCATCTCCACACCCAGTTGGTCAGTTCGTGTCTGAAACATGGTTACATATTGTGGTAATCAAAAAGTATAGGTATCTAAGTGCCAGTAAATCCTACGCAAAAACCTAACTGTGCAAAGTATTACAGAGGTTCTGTAAAAATAATAATCCTTCATAACGTGAGCAAAGCTGTGGGAGGAAGGTAGCTTATAAAAATTTAAGTAGTAAAATAAATGATTTTATTACTAATGACAATATGCCTGCACATATTTTTATTTAATTATAGTTATTATGTTCTAGATGAGTGATGAATACTAGTAGGTTTATCAGATATTAAACAGTTACCTGTAAATCTTTATCCAATCTGAAGTAAACTCCTGGTCGTCTTTGATCAGGGTCTTCAGGTCTGACCCGACCGATTCTGCACTTGCTGAAGAATATGCCGATGAAGGAAGGATCGTTGACATTCGGCCAGTCCCTGATGGGGAATGACAGGGGATATGTGTAGTGATCTGGTGGATCGCTGAAGTAGATGTATCCGTTCATTGATAACTGAAATAAATTAAAAATATTTTTAAATAAATCTTGGCACTATTAAAATATTTCAAACATACTGATTCTCCAGTTTGATTCTTAAGTTGCTCCAGTTTTTTTCTCCTCTCTTTTCTGATGGCAAGAGACAACTAAAACCTATGGACACCATAAACATTCTAAGGACGTCGTTGTCCTGCCCAGGATGTGAGGCTTATTAAACAATTCTACCGGCTACCCTGCCCTCCTTATCAGAGTCATAACGATGATAATAATAGACAACCCGGGCGAATTGCTGCATAAACCTTTACTACCAGTGGACTTGTTGATTAACCTATACTAGTTTATATCCTATTTAACCTACTCTTGTCTCTTACGAGCTGCCAGGTAGAGAGACAGACGGTCTACTCATCGGACCTGCATCAACACAGGGAAAATTGTTTCGACTGATTCATATATCGTACAGTTTTTTATTTTGAATTTCCTGTTCGTATGGAATACAATGCGCCAGTTGACCACAATCATAATAAATAGTAGTGGAGCGTTGTCAAACAGAAATCAGAGTGATCAGATCAGATTCTAACATCCGCACAGGAACACAACAGCGACACGTCTCACGTTATTTCGATCAGAACAAGGAAGGTGATGAAACCAATCTGGGCTAGTCTTCGCAACACTCTACCATCTAAACCTGTTGCGTTGTTAATGATGACAAACCAATCTCTTAAAACCACAAAATAAATGTCTTAAAATGAATAAAAACATACAAAACCTACCCTGGTATAGTTAAACCTGAAGCCAAAGAAAGGCAGCTGGAAGTTGAAGTTCTTGTGAATTTGAGGAGTGGAAGAATGTAAATCAGTCTGGTAATCGCCCTGGTTGTTGTTGCCTCCCTGATCGTAGAACCAATACATGAAGTTTGAACGTATTTGCTGCAGTCGCTGCTGTGTTATCACGTAAGGCTGACCATTGTTCTGATAAGTGGTGGATGGTAAAACTCGGCCATCGATGTGAGCTGAAATATTCGATAGGAATCAGTTGAAGATTTTTTTATCAGACTGCTGAAAATTTACGCTTTTCGGATTTAAGTGAATTGGTACTACTTATTTCATTTCTTTCAAGCCTACAGCTTCCAAAAAGTAACTTATTCCAACACGTGTTACATTGGTGAAAATATTGCCGGATTGACATAGGATATACCGGTTATAAGTTTTAGTTGATGTTGAAGTCTTGTTACATATGCTAATGTGTGTTTTTTTTTCTTACACGTCGCAACAGAGCAAAATTATGGAATGTTTTTTTTGTGTGTGTGGTGTTAGGACGCTAGAGAGATAAGATTTTTCAACCCGCAAAAGAGGAGTAAGTCGATGTTGGCAACATCTAGTTTTTATGATTCAAAGCCCTTTTCAGAGTTAGCAAATAATAATATGCTCATTCTAAATATGTAGATAAACTACATTTACCTCCATGATTGCAGTTTTCAATGTCATGTTTTAATGGTATATTTAGATATTTATTATTTAAAAATGATTTTTTTAAGAGTTGGACTATTTTTAATACTTTTATTCTTGGATTTGGAATACGCGTAGGACTTGACTTTATGATCAGACAGGATCAGGCAAAAAGAAGACGTGTTTTTTTTTTAATTTTTGATAAAAACAATATTGCCCGGGATTAGATATATGCCCGGTTCGCCATAGGCTTGCCACCAAGTCTACCACTTCGTGTCTTCAGCTATGGGCGTAAAGATTAAGGAGATGAAGAGTTTTTTTAAAGCCATGAGTGATTGACAAGATAACTGATTGCAGACCTTTTTTGGTAATTTGTAGAGTTCTCAAATTGTCCGAGTAGGGATCAACCCCTTTACCTAGTCCTGTCGCCGTTATAATGCTCTCGTGTTCTGATCTTGAGTGTTAGGTAGCCAGTATACTTGCACAATGGCTCTAACATCCCGGGCATATGACAGCAACATATCTGTAACATTTAAGGTGTCTAATGGCCACGGCTGTCTCTTACGGACAGCTGTGCTCGTAAAGTAAATAAAACATTATTTACTTACAAATCAAAGAAAACTGAGTTCTTTGTTCTTCGCTATTGTGTTCATGATATACAAACGCCAGTCGTAAAATCATAAAATGAGAGCTGATTGTAATTTTTTTAGAAGCGCTATGAAAAATGCTTCTGAGAATCTCTAATCTGAGATAGATTAGTCTAACAATGCCATCTGACCATGGATACTTGCCCCATAAAATTTGTCTTGAGATAAATATTTATACAATCAAATAAAGTAAATGTATCATACGAAATACGCCAAAATTTAAATGGTCAATGAATCTATGAAATACAAAATCAGAAGAGTTACTCTTGAATCTCGATACCTTACAAATGAAATTGGAATCGGATTTGTGTAATTTTGTAGTCTTGAACTCAATGCTAGCGAGAGATCGATTAGTCTAAATATTTAATTCGTTAAAATTTTGTGAAACTGTAAGATTATAATAACTAACTAGTATTGTATGCAAGTGTACAAAATAGCACAGATCCGATTCCGATATCTAATTTACATGAAATCGAAATTCAAGGGTAAATCTACAGTTTTGGGGAGCACATTGTATATTTACTGAGTTGTTTATTATTGATCTGGTTTACTATCCTTGATTTGTTCGTAGTTATTTGTCAATTATTTGTATTTATGTACCTGATCACTTTTTTAGATTGTTATGTATGGTTTCAGTCTGCAATAAATATTTTTATTTTCTCAGCTGAGGATTCTAAAACTTTTTCTCGACAAACATAATGATTCTTTCAGGAGTGAAACATAAGGTTAAGTATCTTAAATTGGGTAGGTGAAAATAAAACATTTTGCTTTATGTATCTACTTTTGTTATTTTTGGAACTCTATCATTGTTAAAAATTATCCATTTCATAATATAAAATATATTTTTAAATATGTCATTATCGTCATCTAATTCTACCGTCTTATTAATAAATAAAAACTAATGGCAGAGTAAAGTTGATATCAGAGTCTGTATCACAATCGAATAAATAAATACAAAAGTATTTATTTATTAAATTGATATTTATTTAATTGTAACGTGAAAGTGAAGTGATAACTTCCAATTAATAAATTTAAGAAATGTGTTACATGTAAATTAAATGAAAAAGATTATTATATATAGAACAATGCTGAATATTTAGCTGATAGACCGCTTGGGATTAATTGCTCCTCATGCCAATCTATTATAAATATGATGTATCATAACATTAATTATTGTAAATATATTTTAAAATAAGAAAAAAATACTAGCCCGCTGAGCTTCTTGCCGGATCTTGTCAGTGTGCGGCCGCGTTCCGATCCGGTGGTAGATTTGTTATTATACATATAGACGAGACACAAGTGCCTCTTGTAGGTTTACGTGAAATAAAAATGATTTATTGTTATTATTATTATTATAACACCAGGTTGACCCTAGTCTATGTACCTATTGATAAGATGGTTAATGTTAGTTTCCGTCCGGTATTTTGGAGCCTCACGATTGTCATAAATATACGTATAATTATATTTCACTATCGAGCGTTCCCTTGTAGATATCTCCAGTTATGATAAACGATAACATATCAATGCCATATCTAAACGCAAATGTTTCTAGTATGGGCCCGGGTGATGTCAGCGAGCGGCTAGCCTACTGTAGCCTCTTTGTTTTTTGTCTTTAACATATCCTTCTGTTAATACTAACCTATTATATAGTACTTATCACGAATATATATTTTTTATGATATTGGAAGGCAAACAAATAGACGGATTTCCTGATGGTAAGAAATTAACGCCGCCTAGAGACACCAAAGCTGGCAATGGTGCGTTGCCAATCTGAGGCCAGGATGTTAGGCCTCGAGCAAAAGTAAGTTTACTGGCTATCTTACCCTGCAAACCGGAACACGTCCTGTCGTTATGGCGGCAGGAATAGGTAAGGCGGTGGTACCAATCCGGGTGAGTCGCTGCGAAACTCTACCAACTAGTCAGATGTCACGATGTTAGTGACAGTAAGCCTATGCTCGCCTTTTATGAGCTGCCTGGCAGGAAGGCAGATGGTCTATTCTGCAAAGGAAACTTTGACCCTCATAATATTGCATATCGTTGGTGATTGTCTTTGTTGTGAGTAGATGTTGTGGTAGTATTAATCCCAGTATCCCACGAACAACTTCCGATACGTGCAATTGTTTGATGAATTACTATATTTTTGGGTTTGGATTTCATTTTTAGAAAATAAAGTGATTCGAAGACTAAACAAACAAAAATTTATGAAGATAAGGACTTTTTAATATCAACTTTGTAACAAGACTAGCTATTTTGGAGAACATAGTTCCACCCGTTATGTTTGTATGGGAAAAGTTAAAATGCTTTTTTTCTTTTTGGTTTCTTCGTAGTCGAATAAGATAAAAAAATATGTCCGTCTCCTGGTTTAAAGCAACCTTGTCGTAAATTTTCAGCAAAATAGTTTGAGCCGTTCTTGAGTTATAAATAGCGTATTTGGAAAATTGAGTTTCAGATTTCCTACGTTTGCCCCTTTTTAAAATCTTGTATATAAATGATGCGGAAATGATTCATGGGAAAATACGATATGATTTATTTACTTTGCGATTATCATCGTAATCACAAGGAGATTATTTTTAAAGCTAGACAAATATCAAGTTATCTAAGGTTCAATCTAGATGTTAAATTTATTTGTCATATCTACATATACAGGGTTACTGGTAACTAACGCATAACCTTTTTAGGGCGGTTTTAGTACATAAAAAGCAACAACGATTGTTCTAAAACTTCGCAAAAAAAGTTCATCGTCTTCTAACAAAATGTATAGAGAAAGAATTCCTTTGTTGTTGAAAGTCGTTGCTTTTAATGTACTAAAGTCGCTCTAGAATGGCTATGCATTAGTTGCCAGTAACCCTGTATAAATAAAAATAAATCACTATTTTCCTTGATCGTCGCATTACTCCTAAGCGGATGGTACAATTTCGCTAGTTATTTTTTTATGTGTTAATTATTGTTACGAGATGGCTTTTGCTAAAGAAATAGTAAACGGATGGACCGATTAGGTTGAAATTTTTCATGTATCTATATATCAATGAGTTCCTGGATGGTTAGCATAGGCAAAGTTCGTCGGGTCAAATAGTTTTTATTATAATAATAAATAAAGTGTCAAAACAAATGAAAAACAGTCATACGGATAAAATTGTAAGAAAAATAAAGTATGCTATAATTTTTTTTGTTACGCATAAAAACTAAAATTCAGTGTTTTCAGCATCACAGAGAAATACTGCTAGTATACCGCGTATTATATGAAACACGTCATTTGACAGCTATTTGATGTACACTTTACCCAGTAATCGTCACTAAAAAGATACGGAATAGCCCCACAGACCAGCTTGCATTATCAAAGGGTTTTCAGGGGTCATACTATGAGCTCATAAAACAAAAGTATTTCAATAGTATATCTAAACCTACTAACTGTCTTCGTAGAAAGACAACTATAAAGTATATGATATAAATATGCTTTATAATTGGAAATTTACCAACATGGAAATAATACTGCCTTAAGAGTTCATGGTGAGACCCCAGATATCACATAGAGCCAAGCTTCTAATTCTACAAGCCCTTAGTTATTGCATACGGCTTCGCCGTTGCTTTTGACAGTTCCCTAGTTGTTTATCGTAACTACAGTATTACATATTAATTTACTAGATGGGTAAGTGTCAAGGGACACCACTGCCTTATCTATTCCTGCCGTCCTAGGAGGGTGTTGGAGCGTAATCTCCAATAGTTAGTATAATTTCATAAAAAAATGTCCTGCAATCATAAATAAACCTAACCCCTATTTGTGATATAGAAGGATAAAAGTTCCAAATTTTAGAAGCTCCCTGTTACTTATGTACTACATTTTACAAATTTCAGCTTTCCACTACTTAATAAGTACGTATACTTTAATCTAATAAGTGAGCAGAAACACCCATCCCGTAACTTAAAACTTAGTGTGATATTCTTAGTTTTACATTTTTTTTGTGTACGCTCTATCTTGGATACGTACTAAACTTCAGCTTCCTTACGGCCAATATTAATAATCAATCCTAATCCAAAACTCGCTGTCCAAGATTGATATTTTGATCCATTTTTATGTTATCGCTTGCCAATAATATATCTGTGCACAGGATAACTATGGGAATGAGGTATAGGATAGGCCGGCGGATACGCAGCTATCTAGATTGCTTGAAATCCATTAGATTGAGATACATTATTAACATTGCCCGTAAGTCGATGATTATAACGATTTTCAGATAATGAATCAGTAATAATCAATTGACTTAACTATCTAGTGGCATGGGCGATTAGTAGTATGAAATTACCATATTTCGGGTAATAAATCGGTATAATAATAATATAAATATATTATTGTTGTTGTAAGTGTAAATAGAAGCTAGAATTCATACTTTTACCATCGGCACTAGGTAAAACTTCATCATAAACTCATTTTTGTTCAAATGTCGTTTCGTAATTGTATTGTGAAAATGTACAAAAGTAGAGGACCTAATGTACTGCTTGTACTGGTTTAATAAATATTCAGTAATACTTAAATACAACCAATTGATAAATATGGGGTTATCTTGCTTTACTTAAATGCAAATAAAACATTTTAATTTTGCAATTTCCCGTCAAGAAAACGTACTCGTTTGTACTCAACCTTCGTGGAGTGCAGTCGCATTCTCCTGAAGATGCTTCGGTTGTGAAGCGAAAATTAGGTACGTTGAGGTTTTGGTAGTGTGTATATGATTGCTAATACAACAGTTTAAGTGTTTTGTCGTGAAATAAAACTGTAGAATTTAGTAATTTTATTTGGATTTAGGGAAACCCTATTTTTTCAAGTTGCCATTTAAGGTTCAGTTATTACTTTTCGTTATGATTCCGGAATTAGGTTTTAATCATACGTCCTTTGGATAAATGATAATAATACCGTGAAATGCCGCACCTTAATATTATTACGATACATTAAATGAACCAAACGACGGCGTGAATAAGGTAGGATTCATTTTATACGGCAATGAAGCCAATTAGGTAGAGATAAGGGCCCGTACTTTATCAGCCCAGATAAACAAAGCGTACCTAAGCAGCGTTTCACAATTTATAAACGTTAAAATAAGAATGATTTCATCGTAGTTTCTATAAGATAAAAAAATTAGGTCGTCTAAATAAAATATTTTTGACACTGAGCCTACTTTTTGTTAAAATTGGAGCTTCTTTTTAATTTTTGAGTGATTTTCAATGTTTCATTTTAAGAGGAAATTTCTGTAGATACCTTAGTAAGTTTTTGTTATTATGCCTGAAATAGAATGTGTGTTTTTTTGTAGGTTTAATACAGGTTTTGAACGTCTTTTCTGATGATGAAAGTCTGCTTCATTAAGCAGATTTAAATTTCCAAAATACCCACTGATTGTTATAGATACTCTGCTTACTATAAGCAATAAAAATGTAGCTTACCACTGCCCCAAGTCAACAATAACTACCCAGCGATTGAAATAGATATCTTTAAGCAATAATAAATGGTACTAGGTAGCTTTCCACTGTCCTAATTGAACAAAAACAAATAATCAAGTAACAAGTGCTCGTTATGAGTTAGTTCTCCTAATTGAGTATTTTTTATTTTACCTGGGATCCCATCACCAGATCAAGAGTTAGTGGCAATGGGAAAGGTTAAAAAGGAGCGATCCTCTTAGTTCAAGTGGAACTAAGAGAAAGTGTACTGTGCTGGGGGTATATTTTATCGGTTCTAATTGCGGTGACGGTACATCGTCAGTAGATTTTTTTGTTAGGTAAGTAAGGTGTAAGAGAAATTAAATAACTATCATACGGCGTTCGTGACGCCATAGATCTTATAGGTGCGTCGCTGTCCTGACTACCCTAAACTAAATTGGAATATAACTGTCACTATGAATGCACGAATGCATACTACCACCAGTGATCATGTTGATAGCGACCCACTTATGTTCGCCTCTTACGACCTGCCGTGCAGGAAGGAAGATGGTATCTTCTACACAGAGTTCCCAGACCGACACGGGGAAAATCAGAATCAAGCTGTGAAGATTCTAAGTACTCTTCTATAAGTATGTCGTCTTTTCTTTTCACCAAATTTTAAATAACAACCGTGTTAAATAAATAAATAAGAGATTTAAAAAAAAGTGTTTAAATAACATAGAGAAAAGAGTTTATTGTTTGTTTGTATTCAATAGGCTCCAAAACTACCGGACCTATTCGAAAAATTCTTATTCCATTAGAAGCCGACATTATTCCTTATGAACATAGGCTACATTTTATCACGGGAAAATACTTTATTCCTAGGGGAAAACGGGTAATAGGATAACCAGGATAAGAGGATAATAGTTTTTTTTTTATGTTATAGGAAGGCAAACAAGCAGATGGATTTCCTGATGGTAAGAATTTCACGCCGCCTAGAGACACCACAGGTGGTAATGGTGCGTTGCCAACCTGAGATCGGGATGTTAGGCCTCGAGCAAAAGTAAGTTTACTTGCTACATTACCCTCCGAACCGGAACACGTCATGACGTTATTGCGGCAGGAATAGGTAAGGCGGTGGTACCAATCCGGGCGAGTCGCTGCAAAATTCTACCACCTAGTCAGATGTCAGGGTGCTAGTGATGATTAGCCTATGCTCGCCTTTTACGATCTGCCTGGCAAGGAAGGCAGATGGTCTATTCTGCAAACCAGCTAATTAACACGGTAAAAAATATAAAAACTAGTCATTAAGAATTACACTTCCATACCAAAATTAGTGGCAATGCGCTGAGCTGCGCTGTCGCCATCGGTATGTCACCAACTAAACGGCTTGACCGATTTGGTTGAAATTTTGTTTGTATTTCACAGACATAATTGTATTAGTAGCATGTACCTATTATGTCCACCTTATATTTTTTACATATATCAATAAAAAATATCGCCGTAATGTATGTACTGAATTGACATTTCCATAACAATTGCACCAAATGCATCTAAAACTACTGGGCCTATTAGAAAAATTGTTTTAGCATTCGAAGCTCCTCGAAAGCATTCGAATCCTCTGATCTGATTAACATAGTCTACGTTATTGCTAGGAAAAAATAAAAATTTGTCCACCCATGCGAAGCTGGGACAAACTGCTAGTCATAATCGAATTATGTAGCTAATGTGTTAGGTATTTTTAATGTCGCTATTAATATAAACGCAAATATTATTATAATGATTGCAAGTTTATGTACCTAATTACATCTTATCAATGGGTGAACCATGGTTTGTGTGCTTGATGATTTATCTGACTCATGTGATGACTCATTTAACTACGAGTTTAGATATTGTGAAACTTCAGAGTCAGTATAAAGCTTATCGTATTGTCTAATAATATGATAATTAGAAATGCGCTTGAAATAAAACTTCCAAATGGACAACATCCAATACTATTTACTAACTCTGAAAATGTCTGAAGTGTATCTGTATTGTGTTTAAGTAAACTAAATAAAAGCATTAACTGTTGTGCTAGCTTCTCACAATGCCTGGTAATACAGACAACTGCCCGCAACGACATTTCAGAAGCTAGTAATAAGTTACTTTTCCACGAAGCGCAGCATCACACATTTTTGAGTACAGTATCAATTTTGAATCAACCCATACTCACCACCTCATTCCATAAAATATATTGTAAGGCGTAAATTTGGATAAACAGAAAAAGATAAACGAAGATTTTCAGAAAGTTTAGGAATCTTTATGACCATAAAGGTGCTAGAAATCTTAAAACTGAATCGATTAAAAAAGGACGTTATATTTTAGAAGGTTACACAGGAAGGTACATGTTATGTTGTAGTTGAGGGAATGAAATAAGATTAAACTGAATGTAACATTTTTGGAATTGAATGGCAAACAATCAGAAGGATTTTTCTATGTAAAAAGTGTTGTAGATTATGTCCCCTACAAATGCCTAAAGTTAGTATAATGGCAAATCTTAGGCTAGGTTGATATGAACCCTTTTGCGTGAGTAGATTTGCAGGCAGTATTTTCCCTAGACAACAGGCAACAAGTGACACTCGGCGGCAGGCGGTGGAACTAAACTAGGTGAGTCGTTGCAAAAATGCAATTTAGATGTGGAGATAAAGCCGTAGAAAATAAAGCCCAAGTGACGTGTAGAAATCGGTTCTGATGAAAAACGATGGCGAAGTTGTAGACAAACCATTGATACAACAAATATCTGAAATTGAACATTACAAAGCCAAAAATAAAAAAAGCTTACCGTATTCTGTATTCGTTGTTGACGTTGTACTTATCAGAATCTGACGTTCATTTTGAGCATCACCCGAATTAAAATCAACAGCTTCTAAATTTGTAGCTGTATCATCAATCAAGGCATCTTCAAGTACTTGGTACTTCCCACTCATCACTTGTAAAGGTTCTTGTGCTATTTCTGCCTCAGGCACTAATTCTACTGGATCTTCCACTTTACTTTCAATGACGTCATCGTTGACTTCTGCTTTTGCTGTCGTTTCACTAACTACATTTTCAGATTCATTTGGAGTTAAGTTTTGACCTACACTTATACTTACACCTAATATAAACAAAAAAACTAATTCGACTTTGATACGCATTTTTCAGACACTATCACGTTATTCACCACATTATAAGCTACCATTTGATTTGTTATCTCATTGATAAGGTTTTTTGCAGCGGCGTCAGGTGTTCCACTATTGTAGTCAGAGACTGAAGTGTTGGTACATTGTGTGCTCAATAACAACCTGTTATCTTCGGTAAATATGATAAGATAGCAAATAGGAACGTTAGGTGTGCCAAATTCTTTGTTATAATCCACATGTACTAATACCATAAGAGCTTTATACCAAAGAAAAGCTTTTTTTAGACGGTCCTATTGACCTATTTTTGGACAAGTGACATGGCCTTCACAAATTTTCACAAATCTTCTGTTTCTTCATGTTGAATATCCTGTTTTTTTAAAGATTTAAAAGCATAGATTTTTTTTTATATTCAATGTGAACAATCTTATATATTATAATATGCATATGCTCATAAAATACAAAGTCTCCGTTAAAATAATTTTACGGGACACTAGCTTACCCTAGTGACTTCGCATATGTGGAATTTACAGGCACGCATCTTCCTTAAATTTTATTTTAAGCCGTGTAAATATCTAAAACTATTAGAAGTCACATGTTTCAAACTATTTCAACAAAATCAATGAGTATTTTTATCTGGTATGTTTTTATCTTATAAGTAATAACGTTTAGTTCTCGATAGTAGCCGGTGTTCCGCGTATTATTTGTTAAACAACAGATGTGATGATTAAACTAAAGTAAACTTTATTCTCATTTTCTTAGAGCAGGAAATCGTTCAAATTTTGTATTTTTATTAAATTCTAATGAAATGAGTAATGAAAGTGTCATTACTATTGACACAAGTCTACTTAAGCTTTTCCTGTTCGGAAGTAATACCAAGGATTACTCATTTGTGGGGCCAGTATTAGAAACATGCCGCCCAAATTGTTAAGTACTGCCGCATTATAACAGTGCCTTGAATATTTTCCACGCTTTTCCCTTTTCGTTTTTTTTAAAGGAGGCAAACGAGCAAGTAGGGCACCAGATTGATAGTGATCAACGCCGCTCTCGGACATCCGCAACACCAGGAGTATCACAGACGTAAGTGTATGCCAACCTTTAAAGAATGATTAAGCTATTTTCTTGAAGGTTCTAAAGGCCTCAAATAATGCAGGCTCTTTTTTCGAATGCATTTTTTTCCTGCTCTGGTCGGCTTCTAATGCTTAGCTGCTCCTTTTTTATGTGAGAGAAACGAACAAGCTTACAGCTCTCCTGATGGTAAAATATAATCATTAATTTTGGGAAAAGCGAAATTATTAACAATATATATATTCGCTTGTGAAGGTTGTTAGGTAGACTACCTACTCGTACGTAGAGGCAAAAAGCTTAGCCTCGGTTTAACTATTAGTGACAAACCATAAGATAATCAGTTTAGTTTTTTTAAAATTCACCTATTCCATTGAGTTTAAAATAGCATGATGCAAATCTGTGATTTTAATTTTTAAGAAACTGTCACTAACACCATAATAAATATTTTTACTATGCTAACTACCTGTTTTTTTACCCGCTAATTTAAACTAACTTTAAATAGTTTTATTTCTACTCGTATCTGTAATGCTACCATATGAACAGATCTAGTTCATATTTTCAGATGACGAGGACTTGATGACAAGGACCAGATGAATGAAGCTGATGGATTATAATGTGAAAATTATACGCTTTTATGTTTCGTAATGTTAGCAATTCACCTAAAGAACCTTAAAAAAAGGAGTTGCAAGGAAGTCTGTGTTTGTTTGCGTGTTTGTCTTTGGGATTTTAACTTTTGTGCGGATTACGATGCAATTTGTTTCATTTGAAAGCTGACGTGATCGCGAAGGATTCTTAGCCACATTACATAGATACAGGTTTTGTCATGGGTTATTTAATTAATTTTAGGAGTTAGGACTGTAATATACTAGCTGCGTGTTCCAGCTTCACTCGGATGGCAATTTTTTTTATCATTAATTGAGATGTAAGCGATTCTATCTTTCAAGTTGGATCAAACTGCACACAGTGTCATTTAGGAGTCCATCGCGGACAAACAACGTGACACTTAATTTATATATATTAATATGTGTTAAATAAAGTGTTAAAATACCTTTCAAGAACAGCCTACGCCAGGTTTTAAGATTTACACTTGACAACTAGTATTTTGTATTTATTTACATGCATAGGTATACCTATTTAAGTTAACAGTTGTTTTTTTTTCAAGAAAACCAAAAGATTTTTCAAACAAAATGTTTAGTAATTTTCGATAACTTGTCTTTAGTAATATCAAACATATTTGACGAGACTGTTCAAGAGTAATGAACAATTGTTAAGATAATGATCAAGAATCCTTTGTCTTATTATCAATGCTGTAGTCAATTGGAACCAATGAAAACGTCTGATCTGAAGTGGGTACAAATTCTTACTGTGACAAGTAAACCTTTAATCATATAGGACAGTTTTTTATTTAGTCTTTGCACTTTAATATTTGATTTGCCATACAGAAGGATAAAATGTTTCTCTACTTTTGCTTCTTCTTAGCCTAGCCTAGGCTGGTGGACTTCGAAGCCGCAGAGATGTGCCGTTCGTCGGCAATCGGCAGGGTGGCCGTCGAACCTGTGGCTTTTTAATGGAAAACAAATTCCCCACATTTTCTTCATGCTCCATGCGAGGAAACTTAACGGATGAATCAGACCCAGTAGGGAACAGGCGATTTGGCGTGAAGGTAGCGTCTTTTTAACTTACGTCTTCTTCTAATAATTCGACCCATTTTGGAAAAGACCGCGTTTTAAGGGCAAAAATTACATACGAAACGAGTTTCTTAATTATCTTTATTCCTTAAGGTTTCAAATCATTGATTCTAAAAATATATCGAAAACAGTTATTCGACTGGCTAGGCATCAGATAAAACGGATTAGGTTACCTACCTGATCCCGGTTGCCGGGGATTTTTTTGCCGTTTTTTTCTAACTGGTTGGGTTTATTTTCAATAGTAGGTACCTATATAATCAAATAAACAAAAACAGGCTTTATTAAATAGTAGACGATCCACCAAATTTCGTTAATATCCTCAATGTACAGAAGTCACTCTTACATAGATTTATTACAAGAATACTCCTATACCTGTATAGGTAGATAAAGATAACTCAAATCCTTTTTAAATCAAATTTAAATGGGACGAACCACACTTTCAAACAAAGAAATACTAAAATATTTCATCCAGTAAAAAATTCAAACCTATTCTAAAAACACTTTTGTATTGAGAAATTCCATATTAGAAGTTGAATGAAAAAGTTGTTTAATGCACCTGCATCACAATACGAGTTCCAAGTGACTCGTCTGATAAAATTATCGCGTCCTAACACATAAATAACTCTGCACTGGTGAATTATTCGAAGTCAATT
>NJDC01000758.1:52181-70146 GCA_002245475.1 Calephelis virginiensis | reverse complement strand
GGTCGGCTTCTAATGCTTAGCTGCTCCTTTTTTATGTGAGAGAAGCGAACAAGCTTACAGCTCTCCTGATGGTAAAATATAACCATTAATTTTGGGAAAAGCGAAATCATTAACAAAAAATATATATATATTCGATTGTGAGGGTTGTTAGGTAGACTACTTACTCGTACGTAGAGGCAAAAAAGCTTAGCCTCGGTTTAACTATTATTGACAAACCATAAGATAATCAATTTAGTTTTTTTTTTTAATTTACCTATTCCATTGAGTTTAAAATAGCATAATGCAAATCTGTGGTTTTAATTTTTAAGAAACTGTCACTAACACCATAATAAATATTTTTACTATGCCAACTACCTGTATTTAGTACCCGCTAATTTAAACTTAAATAGTTTTAGTTCTACTCGTATCTATAATGCTACATTGTTATATCACAAAATGTAAACAGGTACATACTATATTTTGTGGTAATATCTCTACCTCAACATCTCTAGTACGAAGTTTTTTTTGTCAAACGATAAAAAAAAGCGATAAGTAACTTCAAAAGGTTTAAATTAACATATATACCTCTAAATATATTGAACCGTAATCACAATGCAAGGATTTACAAAAAAATAGCTATTATAACAACGATACGATTTTAAAATGCCTTTTTCCCTTAATTAATTCCGGGTGGATTGCATATGTACCCGGATGTCGATAAGCTTACCATCTATCACGTTGTGGGATTTAGTGTTTTCAGGTATTCGTGGGTACCCTGGTTGTACCTCTGCCTATCTCTTCGGGGATATGGGCGTGAAGATACTAACTTTTTTTGATTTATCTTAATGAACATATCCATATGAACAGATCTAGTTCATATTTTCAGATGACGAGGACTTGATGACAAGGACCAGATGAATGAAGCTGATGGATTATAATGTGAAAATTACGCTTTTATGTTTCGTAATTTTTGCAATTCACCTAAAGAACGTTAAAAGAGGAGATGCTGTAAGAAAGTCTGTGTTTGTTTGTCTTTGGGATTTTAACTTTTGAGCGGATTACGTTGCAATTTGTTTCATTCGAAAGCTGACGTGATCGCGAAGGATTCTTAGCCACATTACATAGATACAGGTTTTGTCATGGGTTATTTAATTAATTTTAGGAGTTAGGACTATTATATACTAGCTGCGTGTTCCAGCTTCACTCGGATAGCAATTTTTTTTATCATAAATTGAGATGTAAGGGATTCTATCTTTCAAGTTGGATCAAACGGCACACAGTGTCATTTAGGAGTCCATCGCGGACAAACAACGTGACACGTAATTTATATATATTAATATGTATTAAATAAAGTGTTAAAATACCTTTCAAGAACAGCCTACGCTAGTTTTTAAGGTTTACGCTTGACAACTAATATTTTGTATTTATTTACATGCATAGATATACCTATATTTAAATGAACAGTTGTTTTTTTTTCAAGAAAACCAAAGGATTTTTCAAACAAAACGTTTAGTAATTTTCGATAACTTGTCTTTAGTAATATCAAACATATTTGAAGAGACCGTTCAAGAGTAATGGAACAATTGTTAAGATAATGATCAAGAACCCTTTGTCTTATTATCAATGCTGGAGTCAATTGGAACCAATGAAAACGTCTGATCTGAAGTGGGTACAAATTCTTACTGTGACAAGTAAACCTTTATTCATAAAGGGCAGATTTTTATTAAGTCTTTGCACTTTAATATTTGATTTGCCATACAGAAGGATAAAATGTTTCGCTACTTTTGCCTCTTCTTAGCCTAGCCAAGGCTAGTGGACTTCGGAGCCGCAGAGATGTGCCGTTCGTCGGCAGTCGGCAGGGTAGCCGTCGAACCTGTTGTTTTCCATTAAGAAAACAATTTCCCCACATTTTCTTCATGCTCCATGCGAGGAAACTTAACGGATGAATCAGACTCAGTAGGGGACAGGCGATTTGGCGTGAAGGTAGCGTCTTTTTAACTTACGTCTTCTTCTAATAATTCGACCCATTTTGGAAAAGACCGCGTTTTAAGGGCATAAATTACGTACGAAACGAGTTTCAGAAGTTTTAATCCGCTTAACATATTTATTATATCTTTAGTTAGGGAATTTGTTAGACTAAAGTTAAAAAGTTTTAAAAATATTTGGAATCATTAATCTTATATCGTATAGCATCTTAAGCATCTTATATTTTTAATGAATTTAAGAGCACCATCGCATAATATCTCCATACTATAATGTTGGGAGAAGAGATAGCTGACATGGCGGTAATACCGCATTTGTGTATTTAGTTATGAGTATTACTTTATTTGTAAGTTTATTATTTCTTTTTATTGGATATCCATTCAATTGGATATTTATTGAATTACACTGAATAGTTTTCTCGCTCTGCATTGTTAACACTGCAATCTGCATTACGTGCCTCCTATCATAGAATGTCATTTCTCATATGAAGTCCTCACGATTATCCTATTCATAAGGTTATCTAGTACGACCAGGGGAACTGTGCCCGTGTTCGCGGTCTTATCCTTAAAAAAGTTACCTTGTATTTAAGTAAACATGTGTAGGTATCAACTAAAGAGCATATAAAGAAAATCTCGTTCTACCCTGATCAAAATCCTCGACACTATGCTTTTGTGCTTATAGTTATGAGAGCTGGCATTTTGATCTCTAAACCTAAAAAGGATACACTAATCATTTTAAATATTTTTTTTCGAGCGCCTATAATATTTTCATTGCAAAAAATACAATCAACTATTACATTATAGTATGGAAAAACAAACAAGCAGAAGGATTTCTATCATTACATGACTAATACATGTCACCCACAAAAATCCAAAGATGATAGATAGCAATAAATGATCCACGCCCAAATACTGACTATGGCAAAAGTAAAGGATAGTATTTAGTATCATTAAGCATGAAATGTGTTGCTCTATCATAATCGATGTATTGATATATAAGAAATTTTAAATGCTTTAAGTCTAATATATACTACATTTTAAGGTACCTACTCGTATCACTGTCTGACACCACAACACGGAAGTGCTACTAAATAAATTTTCACTGTTTGAACGATAAAAAAAATTAAGTTTAAAATTTAAAATCGGTCAAGCGGGAGCTAAGATATCTTTATCTGAATTAAAGTACAGGCGTTCATAATTTCATATTTCATGGTAAGAAATACGCGTGGCCTATAGACACCGCACTGATCTTGGTGACGGGATAACAACCAAAAGTTGGTGTGTTGTCATTTGCGTAAGAAAGTTACCTCCACACCTATCGCAAAACAACAAAATCGAGAACCGAAGTTATGGTGCAGGAAAAGGATAATGTGTTGTGTGGTATTAATAATAGCTATTAGGTTACTTATTTTTAAGTACTAATCCGGGCAGCATTAAATACGTCTTGTTAGCTTTGAATTCCAAACTTTACCTCTGCGTTGTTTATATATTTTGATGTATGTTTATTTGTAAATAAACATTATTACTTGCTTAATATACATGCTATGTTAGGAAATTCACATTTTGGAAATAGTTCAAATTTGCATGTGTCTTCATAAAGACGTACCCCGTTACGATTATGACCAACTAACTTCACTTTTGCTAACAAAAAAATGAAGTCACACGCCCGATCAACGGCCGAGTGAGTTTTATTAGTAAGTGGATTAAAATCTCTAAAAATAATGTACACTGCATGATCATTCGCGATCATTCACAATCAAATTCCTTATAGTTTCAAGTCATTGACTCTAAAGAGATATTGAAAAAAGTTGTTCGACTGGCTAGGTATCAGATAAAACGTATTAGTCCTGGTTGCCGGGAAGATCCCCCCCAATGCTCAGGGTGAGTCCTGGGCGACGGTGGTTAGACGAAAGAAGAAGGGGGGCAAGAGCGCCAACCGCGGGCTCCCGGCAATCCCGCTCCTGCCCCTGTGAGGACTATCCCCACCAATGCCATCGCAAAGGGTCCCAGACCCACTCAGGTTGCCCATCCCACGGAACCGAGGACTCCCAGATCGGCAGCGGTGATTTTAACTTTGAAGCCCACTGCTGCCGAGAAGGGAGTGACGCGCCAATTTTAAACAGAGCGCAACGGGAGATAGACCTGATCGAATTGGGTATAGATCGGGACTTCTTCCGCACGACGGCCACGGGAGCCACGGGGATGCTAGAGATCTCGGGTTCCCAGGGGGGAGAAAAGGCTGACAGGCTCGCCAGTAAACTGGAGAGCCTGCTGGCTGAAGTGGCCACTGTCGTTAGGCCTGTCAAAATGGCGGGACTTCGAATAACGAGCCTTGACGACGCAGCTACCGCGGAGACGGTGGCTGCAGCAGTGTCCCGTTTTGGGGGTTGCGCGATGTCTAATATTAAGGTGGGGGTTATAAGCTGAGGACGTACCGGTACCGGCTCCGTCCGGGTGAACTGTCCCGTCGTGGTAGCAAAAATTGAGTTGCAGAGGGGCAGGCTGCTCATTGGTTGGAGCTCGGTAAGGGCAGCGGCACTGGAGGCAAAACTACAGGCTACTAAACTACTGCTAGACTAACCACACTTTCAAACAAAGAAATACTAAAATATTTCATCCAGTAAAAAATTCAAACCTATTCTAAAAACACATTTGTATTGAGAAATTCCATGTTAGAAGTTGAATGAAAAAGTTGTTTAATGCACCTGCATCACAATACGAGTTCCAAGTGACTCGTCTGATAAAGTTATCGCGTCCTAACACATAAATAACTCTGCACTGGTGAATTATTCGAAGTCAATTGTTCGCAGTCGTTCAAACACTACCTACGCATTTAGTTTTCATTTTATTATTTAATTTTCTATTTTGAAACATGCCTTGCGGTGGTTGCGGAGACAGTGAGTATATAAAATCTTTTATTAATTATTTAATTCTCACATTTATTCTTGACTGGGTTTTGAGCCTCCATAGATAACTTGAACCATTTCTAATGGTACTTACTTAACTAATTTTAATTTCACTGAAAATTTTACTGACTAGCACAAACGTGTTTTTTATGTTAACGTTTTATGGTTTTTCGTATTTCTACTAAATATTAGCCGGCCTAACGAACTTTGTTCATTTTACACTCGATACTCTCTGCCTAACTGTAATAGGGCTTGGCGTGAAGATATGTATGTATATGTAAGAAGACTTGTATATTCAAATGTATCTTTACAGTCCAGATCACTTTATGCCGTGAGTTGGTAGATACCTATGTAGTTTCTAAACTACATCATCAAACTTACTGAATACAAGATCGAGCACTGATATTATAGCGATAGGAAAATGAAAGCAGAGTTTTCAATCCGGGCAGTTTTTTTTATAATAAACTACTAGCTACTTGTAGGGTTACTCTTAAATCTTATCACGCGAGTTGGAAACTGGAATTAAGTACTCTTAAACACAATACTTGCGAATTATAAACATTTAGTTAACAGAAAACAATAAACTATTTTATTGGACTCGTTGAATTTATTTGTAACTAGCGGCCCGCCTCGGCTGCACGGATATAAAATATACTGACATGATATATACGATTCCAATTTCCAATTCGCATGATTTCGAGATTCAAGAGTAACCCTACTGGTAGCTAGTAGTTTATTATAAAACATACTGGTTATGGTGACAATGTTAGTGAAAACCAAACTAATTAATACCTATTTCGTTTAATTGTCCGAGAGTTAGACAAAAACCGCTAACGTGTAACACTTCTATATTATAATCTACCTACAGTCTTAGCAAAGTACGCTACCTATTATAAGACCGCAGGGCGACAGTTATATTTGCTATTATCTTTGTATGTTTGTGCGTAGGTATAACACATCCCATACAACCTGTTTTACAAATAATTTGAAGTAGGTACTCATTTATATTTATTGAAGTATCTTTAAATTCACCTTAACAACCGAAGTGTTAAATGGGAATGTACATAAGGCAGACGAAATATCTGACCCCCTTACCCCGTAAAACAACTAGTGTATTTTACACTAGTTGCTGTTCGCGACTTTGCTTCCGTCTTTTCGTCATGTACCTAATTAGTTCTTCCATTTGCAACCGATTTGAACCGTCCATTTCTGGACGAAATTTTCAGTTTGGCAACAATGCTAGTTTTTTTTTTAACTTAATGAGAATTCACTGAAATAGCTGTAATTTTAAATTATAAAATAGTAGCTGCTCCGGCGAACTTCGTTCCACCCGTTCAGTTTGTATGGGAAAAGTTAAAATGTCGTTTTTCTTAGTTTCCTCACCGTCGAGAAGGGATAAAAGGTACCTAAGTACGTTACCTGGTTCTAAGCTACCTTCCTATCAATATCCAGCTAAATCGGCTAAGCCGTTCTTGAGTTATAAAAAGTGTAACTAACACGATATTCTTTCATATAATATATATTATGAAACATCTACATATTATATAGATGTTTCATTGGGATATGGTAGGAACGGAATCATCTTCGATAAGAAAAGTAGCTTTAACGGGTTAACGAAGTAGAGAACAATAGCTTGTTTCCCTAATTTAAGTCACTTATGTGGTCTAGCGGTTCAGTTGTTGGACTTGACTGCATGAGGTCCCGGGTCCGGGTCAGGCAATAAAAAGAAATTGGGTTTTTCCAATTTTCTAATAAAAAAAATGTTGCTCGGCATTGGATATGTGGCCGGTTGGCGATAGGTTTGCCACTTATCACATTGTGGGACTTAGTGTCTTCGGCTAGTCGTGGGTGCCCTGGTTGTGCCTCTGCCTACTTCTTCGGGGTTATGGGCGTGATGATTTTTTTTTAATTTAAGCCTTCCTCGCGTTGTTCTTGTTGGTCTGTGTAGAACAGACCATCTGCCTTCTAGTCTGACAGGTCGTAGGCAAGCTTAAGAAGATCATTGACAGTAAGACTACTGACAAAGTGCGGAGCAGCAATTTTCCCACGTAGGGATCGAACATGTTACCAATTATTGCCGCCATACTGACACTGTCATAATTCGGTCCGGTGTGTACGGTAGTCATTAGACTTAGATAATAGTCTACCCTGTTTACAAGACAGCGACTCACCTATAACATCTTTAGTGACGGAAAACGAACAGCTTTATTTGTCGCCTCTGTGGTCTAGCGGTTCAGTTGTTGGACTTGACTGCATGAGGTCCCGGGTTCGAATCTCGGGTATGGCAACAAAAAGAAAATTAGGTCGTTCCAATTTTCTAATAAAAAATGTGGCTCGGGATTGGATATGTGCCCGGTTGGTTGGCGATAGGCTTGCCAACTATCACATTGTAGGACTTAGTATTTTCGGCTAGTCGTGGGTGCCCTGGTTGTGCCTCTGCCTACCGTTTCGGGGATATGGGCGTGAAGATTTTTTTTTAAATTTATACTTACTAATTTTTGAAATAGTACTAATGATTTTCCGCTAAAAGATATCTACACCTTTAAAGACATCCAACACTACATTTTTCCCAACGAATGGTAAATCCATTTAATAACAGTCATCCGTCAGTTTGATAAACATTTTTAAATACGATACACGTGTGATATGATTGCTATTTTGAATCACGTTTACAAAAGGTGGATATTCTCAATAGCGCTGTGAAACATTTTTTATTATTTTTTCTCACGTGTGCGTTTTACAGTTTACTTATCATTAGTTATATGGGCCATTTAAATTTAGTCAATCTCTATTCTCTAATAATTGATTTTTAATTTTACATTGTCAGCAATTGTGTTTTCTATTTCTATTGAAATCAAAATAACCAAAAAAGAGAATAAATTTAAACTGAAGCTGAACTTTTGTCATTTGATATCTATGTTAAAATATCTATAAAGTATGATCCCAATTCATCACATCTTACTAGCACTAGCGGACGTTGGAGTTGTCATATCCTCGTGCTAAAGTTAAAAAATATTAACATAGACTTACGATTTAATCAAATGTTTTTTACGCAGGTTGCAAATGCAGTACGACCCAGTGCTGCCAATCTTGCAAATGTGACACTTCCTGTTCCTGCGCCTGCAAGCGTACCACCACCGACTCATCGTCTACCACAATTAAGAAGTGAAGGCAATCTTCAAATTTCATTCGTTCCAATTCATTTAAAAAATTCATTTAGTGTTTAAGATTTTCAATTAAAATGTGATTATCAAATGCTGTTTTTTATTGTTTTGATTATCTATCTGAGCAATATGTTTACCTACTTAGTTATTTGTTTTATAATTTTGAACCGACTCCAAAAATAGGAGGAGTTTGTACAATAGATTCTTACATATTTTTTTTGTGTAAATCGATTTCTCTATCAATTCTGAACCGATTTTAAATTTTGTATATGTAGATGATTTACCAATTGAAATCGAAATCAGGTTTTGCAGTTTTAGTGCGCTTAAATGATTAATAAAACAAATAGGTATGGACTATGGAGTCTTCGATTATGGTCAGCCGTCAGGACAGATTTTGAAAATTTGTTTGAAAAAGTACCTATCAGATTTAAAAGGTCCCATTTGGTGTCGTGGTCATTAATATTTAATCTGAAGATGGGGTTCTTAAGAAATATAAAAAATTTCAAATCTTATGGGCACATTTGAATCAAATTTGTATCGTTATTCGTGCATTCGTTTTCGATTCCAAAAATGCGACTGATTTCAAATATAATTTTGATCCAAGAGAAGTCAAAGTCGGTTTCAGTGTTTAACTATACAAATTTAAAAACCAATTGCATGAGTTGCCGATATCCCAAAATTAAACTGTTGAAAAATAACAGGACGATGTGGTCGTTTTGCCGGCATAATATTTATGCTGGATATCATGATATAGACATTGGACATATATATCGTGTTCCTATTTGGAGTGTAATGTATCCAGTACACGTACTTACTTTTGGAAGTGACTGAACATCCCAGACCGAGGAAATCTATGTAGCGATGACATAAATAAATTTTTCAGTTATTACTTTATTACTATATCGAATTACATAAACAAATAGAATTCACAGTCATATTTAAAACTAAAATTACAACAACATTACACATTACAAATTGTCATTTTGAGTTTTTTGAAATAATATAAACTACACACTTGTCAACATTAAAAATGATATACAATTAAAATAATACAAAAAAGCTATGCAATGATATTAAAAAAAAACTTTGAAATACACCTACATCTTACTGATTGCATTTTGTTAAAAACATGTCTCTTACAGAATAAAAACATTTGTCATTTAAATAATAAAACATGTTTCTTTCAATTAAGTTAAAGAAAGACTTTTAAAATTTTCGGGTTTATTATAAATTTATATTTCGTGTCTTTACTGCCTTTAGGCTACAACTTTTGTTAAAAAAACGGTGCTTTAGATGGCAATACATATAATTTATTTAAATCCCGTCGATTGAATTTACAGACATTTTATGGCATACGAATTTCGCTTTAAAGTTTTTTTACACAACATGCGGATTTTTACGTAAATAAATTTGGCAGTGTTAGAACATTTAGATACTTGTAAAGAGAGTTACATGGTTCTATAGGAACAGCGCCGGCAATCGCATGAATACAATGTTTCAGCATAATAAAGGTTTTAAATATTTCAAAACAATTACCCAAAATAATCAATCCATTTCTTCGGCTTCTATGTATCCATAATAGGCTGGAAGTGGCGTTTTTTTGTCTCCTATCTTACTCTATATAGAACTTAAACAAATCAATTAATTTTATTACGAACACTTTCGCGTGGATCTGCGTTTCGTTATACAAACGATTAATAATACAGTGTTTTTATATCAATGCCTGCATATCTATTTTCGCTATTAATTTCATTTTTATTTTGGAGCTGTACTTATTTTGTCTTAGTTAACTAAGACGGAGATTGCTTTTTTCTAGACACTTGTAAATGTTGATGATTTTTTGATTTTATTTTTATTTTTTTAATATTCAACCAAATACAATCATCGGCATAGAAAGCACTATCGTTGTTTATGTTGTTTATATGCCGTTTAGTCATATACTTAAATAACGAATGCTAGTGGACCTAAGATGCTACCCTGTGGAACCCCAAACGTATTGTATTTAAAGGAAGTCTTATATTTAACTAATCTTTCTCGATATTTCTTCGGGGTTGTTGTCTATGAGTAAGACATGGCTGCAGCCAATTATATGTTATTCCCCGAATTCCATAACTTTCGCATTTATGTAAAAGTGTATTATGTATTACATAATCGAATGCTTTGTACATATTGATAAAAATACCTAATACATAATTTACTGTAACGACTTATTCTGTTAAATTTCTTATTAACTTAAATTCATATAAGGTTCATTTTGTTTTTAAAAAAACACATTGTTCTGTCCTGAATGATTACGTTATGTTGGATAAAAAAACTGTTATGTCTCGCTACCATAGCTCTCTCTTTTTTTTTAAATGACTGGTATAAGGGCAACCGGTCTGTAGTTCTTTAAATCGTCTGTACTTCCGTTTTATACATGTTTTTTTTTATTTTTGTCAGTGTTTGAGATTTTACCTGTACTTTTGTAAAATATAAATTTGTCAAATAACATAGTATTGCACGAAATAAAATGATGTTAATGATGATAATTGATAACAATACAAAAATATTGAAATCATGTAGAGTACACGATTTCAATTTTTTTGTTTTTGTTATCAGAACCTACGGCTAGTGTAATTTATTGATTTAATTATTTTATTGCATTAACTGTCATCACAAGGGTACGAAAATATAGATTTACCCACACTCTCTATGTTGACATCTAACAATGAGCTGAGTTGCCGCTATAGATTTAATTTTTAAGTCTATAAAATTGTCATTAAACTAATTATAGTTTTGACGTGTCTGTATGTGTGTGTTTGTGTTTGACCTAACACTAACGAGGTCTGGTACAACGGATCCGGTCTGATGATAGAGCTCGAAAGTAGGAGTCGTAACCCATAAATGCAGCTGCTGGTAAGCCCATCGAGTTTGGACACATGTGATTCGCCTAAACTAGACCTGATCATATTTTCTGATGACAAGGACTTGGTGACAAGAACCTGATGGCTGTACTGGGAGGTTGCTAATGGGAGGAGAAGTGACGTGAGTGAAATGGTTGTTATCTATCATTTGTGGAGATCTGTTCAGGACTTGAAGGTCATCAGCTCATTTGCCAGCATCGAAATGGATATCAGCCACATTGTGAATATTTGTATCAACTCCAAATTTATGTCAGACTTTACAGTTAAAACACTAACGAATGCTGGTACAATTAAGGTTGTTGATGATGAAACTCGAAGATAGGAGACGTAACACTGGAATGCCTGCTGGTAAGCTCACCGAGTTTGGACTCATTTGATTCAACTTAACTGTATCAATTTATATTTTCTAATGACGACGACTTGATGACATGGACCTGATTAATTTATTGTGAGATGGCTGACGGATCATACTTTTAAAGTTACATCCTTATGTTTGTTTAGTAATATTTTCAATTCTTCTGAAGCACGTCATTGAAGAAATGTTAAGTAAGTTTGACTTGTTTGTGTGTGTAAGTGTGCTTCTTTGTGGCATCGTAGCTCCCAAACAATTGTGATGCGTTGTTTTAACCCCCGACGGAAAATGAAGGATTTATTAACCCCTGCCTGAAAACGTATGTATGTATGTCTGTCTGTGGCAATAATTTTTGAACGGTTTGACCGATTTCGTATCGGATATTTTTGTTTGAAAGCTGACGTAATCAAGATGATTCTTGGCTACACATATAGGTTTTGTCGGGGGTGTGGTGAAAAAGTTTAATTTTAAGATTATTGTCTGTTGTTAAATATTGTTATCAGAATTTAATTTATTTATCCTCATATTTAATATCTTTTCTGCAGTTTGCTCTTTAACTTTCCATATTTCTTCCTACTAGCTTAGCCTTACATTTATTTTGAGAGTGAAGTATACACTTTTGCTATGTCCTTTGTTTACACTTTTTAATGGGCGAAATCTTCATTAGAGCATTTTATTTTTGGGAATTTCTTTTCTAAGAATAAATTGATCGTTCGATTATAAAATCATTTATAATATCAATTCGCACAATGTAGCTCCCAAAAAGCAATCACAATATTTTTGGGAGCTACATTTGCGCTTGATGTTAAAAGTACTTTCTACGTTGTAAAATATTGTATGTTATAACTTTGTACCTACTAAGATTGTTAAACAGATGTTACTAAAGATTTATGAGCAAAGCCATAATGTCTTCCCTCTAGTTTTTTGTTCGTAGCAATTTGCAAGCGAAATTGACGTTGTTTGAGGCGTACTTTCCTCAAGCACTTATGTAATAATAAGTAATAAGTGTATAACGTAAGTTTTGATATTACATCCAATCACTGCTTGGCCTCCTCCATTCCAATTTCCAACTACTTTTGTAAGGCTAACAAACGGTACTAGAAGTCAATCTTAGCATGGGGATATGTCAATTATTTCGCTAGGAAAATATTATAGTTGTATTCCTACAAAAATTAATCCAGATCGATATCACCATCTGATCTATTCGTACTTACGCAATGCTCGCACTTTTGTATCCTGATTTGAAAAAGAGTCTTGAAGAAGAGAGATTTGAAAGAGAGTGCAATAATTACATTTTTTGTGTTGATAGGGACTTCTTTTGTATTGCTTTTAAATAGCAAAAAAATTTTGCTTCACTTTGATTATTATTTTGGGATATTTTTTTATAAAAACCAAAAAAAAAAACTTTAAATGCAGGTACATAAACAACAACAGCATGAAACAAATTACAGTCCAATTATGTACGTTTCTCTGCTACTTGACACAAGTATCTGAAACATAAATGAAAAGTTGTTTAGTTTTTCACTTTTCTCTTCTTCTGAGAGGAACCTATAATAAACCTACATCTATGTATAGTGGGGTGTACGCGTAATTACTACAAATACACTTACTCGTTTATTGTTTCATCTATACATAACTTACATTTAAATCATAATTAATACATATAAAATCTAGAAGAATAAATGATATATAGTAAAAATATTAAAAATAGTCCTAAGTGAGTAAAAAAAAGTAAATATCTTTACGCCCAAATCTCCAAAAAGTTTGGCAGAGGCACAACCAGGGCACCCACGACTAGCCGAAGACACAAGTCCCACAATGGGATAGGTGGCAAGCCTATCCCCAACTGGGCGCATATCCAATCCCGAGCAACATTTTTTTTAATTAGAAAATTGGAAAAACCCAATTTTCTTTTTTTTGCCCGACCCGGGTTCAAACCCGGGACCTCATGCAGTCAAGTCCAACAACGGAACCACTAGACCACAGAGGCGACTAAACATTAGCAAAAGAATTCATTTTGAGTATTTTTTTGAATTTTTGTGTCTGTAGCCGAATCTACTGAACCGATTGTGACACAATTTGGCTGGCGAGTAGGTTATTTGTGTTCCGATGGAAATTTGCATGGAAAAGGGAAAATGACAAGATTTGAGTTTTTTTGTAAATATTATTAGTAGCTCTCCCCGTGTTGGTCCGGGTCCGCTGTGAGTAGACCATCTGCCTCTTCCAGGCGGCTCGTAAGAGGCACTGGTTAAAATATATAGAGTGCTTTGCAGCAACTTGCCAGGGTAGGAATCCACTAAGTCATTGTTGCCTGCCATAATGACCTTGTTATGACTCTGAGCAGACTATGTTAGAGTAACCGGTAGACTTGACCAATAGGCCTAACATACCGGCTACAAGACGGCGACGCAACTGTAACATATATGATACTAGCAGCCCAGTACGTGCTTCGCTACGTATAAGCCAAAGACTTCAGTACGTACCAGTTGAAATATTAAAAATATATAAAAATGTCATTAAATGTCATTGCTGGCATGAATGACATAACAATAAAACAAAAAAAAGAAAAAAAACACTGAAAAAAGTTTTAATATGACGAAAAAATACCCATTAACAAAATGATCCCCATTAACGAAAAATGTGACGAATAAAGAACCGCTCGACTGATTTTATGCAAACTTCACATAAACCGTGGATGGTAAAATAGTTCGAACAAAGCCTAAAGTCTAAACATTTGGTTTGGATAGGTGAGCCCGTTCTTGAGTTATAAAATTACAGCGAAAAGTGGCATTGATTTTTATATACATATATAGATTATTCACGGTTATCTGTTACCATCATTAGTCCTGTGTGCTTGTTCCCTGAGCCCCCACATAAAAAAAAAAAGTTTAAGGGCACTTTTTGTGGCCAACAAATCCTCCTTTTAACAGGCTCCAAAAAAGTGATGAATTTCTCAATTTGACTGAATGTGTTCTTATACTTATTTATTTTTAATATACATAGATACATTATTATTTAATACAATCTAATATATAAATGAGTCCCTATTTTCCTTAATAATCACATTACACGAAGGTAAACAGATGGATCGATTTTGTATATTATTTTTTGTAAGGAGAAGATTCATAATATGAAAAAAAACAATACAAGGACATGACAACGCCTGTTGATTCAGCTAGTATAATATATCAGATAATAACTCATTCAACAAATGTCAACCGCCATTTTGATTACTAATTTCGACAACAGTTTGAAAATAGAATTAGCAGATAAATATTTTTGAAACCGAGGTAACAATATTCGTTTTATACCTAAATCTATTTTTTATTGAAGAAGAGTTTTATTGAAGAATCCACTTTCATGTGATGAATATTCCACAACATTAATCAATAAAGCTTACGGTAATCGCTATCATTTGCTCCGTCGTCAAGTGGACATAGAGATTACTCTTATCGGTGAAAGGACTTAAATACTTATTGCGTATTGCAGTTTGCACACTGCAAATTGCATTAATTGCCATACACACGCACCCTAAAACGCATTCATATCATTTCTCTAAACCCGTAGAACAAGCAGATGCAACTCTAAATCGTAAAAGACAACCTTCGCCTTAACTGGAACTACAAACGTTACTGGTATTTTAGAATAAACGGAATTTTAGGCCAATTCTGAATAGGCTTTTACTCTGCAATATGAAACGTGGCAATAGTGAACACGGACTCTATAGCGACGAGATTCAAGGGCAAGCGGTGGTATCAATCTAACTCTACGACTAGTATTAGTCGTGACAAGTATTTACTAACCTTGATTGATATTCTGACAATCGCAGCCTGGTACACAGCTGTCGTAGCTGGTGGCTACCGTGACATCTGTAAACAAAATTCTAATTACTATTTTATAGCTGAAAACTCCTCTGTGATCTAGCGGTTCAGTTGTTGGACTTGACTGCATGAGGACCCGGGTCGGGCAACAAAAAGAAAATTGGGATATTCCAATTTTATAATAAAAAAAAATGTTGCTCGGGATAGGATATGTGCCCGGTTGGCGATAGGCTTGCCACCTATCACATTGTGGAACTACTACTGTGGGATCGATCTAGTCGTGGGTGCCCTGGTTGTGCCTCTACCTACCTCTTCGGGTATATGGGCGTGAATATACTTTTTTTACTAAGACTTCATTCTTACTAATTTTCTGAAATAGTACTAAGGAACACAGGAAGTGCAGAATTGAATTGTACTTGACATAAGGTACAAAATACTGTTAAAAGGTCGGATATCTGCATTTGTTACAGCAATAGCATTAGTTAGTTCTAGTTTGGATTTTTAAATCTAGACATGAAATGTTACTTTCTTCTTCAATTTGCCTCCCTTCAGACAGCTCATGAGAGGTGAGCATTTCTTTGAGTTTTTTTTTCTTTCTTAAGTTTTGGTATTCATGTTTGTATGTTGCCATTAATCAAGTAAAAATTTGCATCAAATTTACCAAAATCAGGATACAATTATAATTAGTCATAAGTTATAAATCCTCATCAAGTCATGTCAGGTCTTGGGCAAAGCTGTGGCCTCATTACTCAAGCTCATGTAATGAGATTTGACGGCAACGAAACTTCGACCATCTTTTCTCGCGGTGGCGCCAAAACTCGAGCATAGGTTATACGGATAATTTCCAAAACGACCACAGGCATTAAAACAATCTTCTTATGTTGTTAATAGGCCACGACTTTCTCATACCATCAAAATATCCGTGTGTTTGATAACTGTCTTAACACTTAAAAAAAAATTAACCTACTCACGTGTGCGTTCGTACAATACTTTCATATTACAATCTTTTAATTAATATAACAAAAATATTAGTAGATATTTGACAAATTTAAAAATCACGTGCATCCTCCGTAAAATACTTGACTAGTATGCACTTAAAGAATCACTTAAGTAAGTACGCCTCACTGCTTTCAACGACAAAAAGTGTATACCTATTTCGACATTGATCTACTCTACCTAGTTAATACCAAACTCCGAGCGTGACTGTCACTGGGCTTTTTTCTAAAGATAATAGAGAATATACTAGGCAAATATAGGCTTGCCACCTATCACATTGTGGGACTTAGTGTCTTCGGCTAGTCGCGGGTGCCTTGGTTGTACCTCTGCCTACCTCTTCGGGGATATGGGCGTGAAGATACTAGGCAAATAAAACAAATTAAACCAACCCCAAATAATATACACACATACATATCTTCACGCAAAGTATCTTACGAGGTAGGCAAAGAGTATTGAGTACCAAATCTTACAATATATTATTACCAAACAATATGCTTGTGTAAAGCGTATTAATCAATGATACTAATACGTAGAAACACTTATACAAATACACCCATAGCCAGAAAAGTAGACATCTAGATTTTCGTCACACAAATGCCTGCCCCTGTCGGAAATCGGAATCGAACCCGAACCTTGAAGTTGGTCGGTGAATTTATTTTTTAAACCTACCGTAAACTGTAAATTATATTACGTATTCCAAATAAATTTCTTTGTGCACACTAAGAGTTCATTCAAACCTTAGTCTGGGAATATCAAAGCACAAAAAGCATGCAAATATCTTTGTTTCCTTCAAAATGGCGGTCGTTTTCAATTTACCAAAATTTGAAAGAGATTCCTTTTTTTGGGTTACGTAGCCAAAACTAAACCGCTATCATACAAAATTTAATTAAAACGCGCCCTGTAGCTTTTGCATGAAAATCAAAAGACAGTCTTAATTCTAAAGGTACCTACTCAAATTTTCTTCCTTTATCCATTTTTAGTCTCCTAGAGACATTTTTTAGATATTTTAACTGTACAGAAATTCCCTTACACATATTTACTGGTAAATCTTATCGCGATAACTTTTAAACTATTTGTCGAAATTATTTATCGTTAGGCACAAAAATTGTTTACTTTAAATACTCAAAGTTATAATTCGATATCAATCTACCGTCATTATCAATTTTAATAAGAATTTCATAAACACTAAAAAAATGTACTCGATTTATTTGTTTTTTTTTATATTTCGGATTTGACTTCCACCCAAAAATTAATTATAGTGTCGCAGACTTTTATAAAGGTTACTTAAAAGAAAAACAATGTACAGCACAGTTTTTTATTATTGTCACATTATATTAGTGTGCAACTGGCGTGTAAGATTTTGCTAAAGGATTTTGCTATGTTACTTGATATATTTTATAGTGGTTTATATCGTGACCAAACTATATGCATTAAATAAATAAATAAATGACTATTTCTGGACAAGTTACACAAATTAAATCTCACCCCAAAGTAACCAAAATTATATGTTTGTGTTATGGGTGTTAGTCAACGATACCAATACATAGAAATACCTAAAAATAGATACTTAACCAGAATAAATTTAATAGACATCCAGACCCGGAAATGCAGAGATCTTCATAGCACAAATGCCTTCCCCGTCGGGAATCGAACTCGAGCCTCGTGGTTAGTCGGTGTAGTTAGGCGTGGACGCTAGCCACTCGATATATATCGATCGATAGCCTAAATGTTATTCTGATGTGTTGACTATAGTACTGTGAATGTTTATTTAAATCCGTCTAGTAGTTTTTGAATAAAAGAGTAGGTAACAAACATCCATACATCCATCCACCCATCTTCACAAATTAAGTTTAAAAATTTAC
>NJDC01000758.1:0-22736 GCA_002245475.1 Calephelis virginiensis | reverse complement strand
ATTCTCTGACGAGGATTGGATAAGTGCCCGGTTGAGGATAGATTTGCCAACCATCACATTGTGACACTTAATAGTACCTCCAGCTAAACGTGGGTGCAATGGTTATACCTTTGCCTACCTATTCGAGAAAGCAGGCGGACGCTGCGGGTGTTAAACGCGTCGTGAAATGGGCTCTTACTTTTATTCTAACCCGCGCCTACGGTGGTTGTGAGCACCCAGGTTCTGTAGAATGTAGGATAATCCAAAAAGTAAGAGCCCATTTTACGACGCGTTTCGCAGCGCCCGAGTTCCCGCGGCAGCGGTCGTCTGCCTGTAGAATCATGCGGGAGGCGATCTCCCTCTCCCTCGGCGGGTTGCGACCGCGCGCTCTGCGATCGCTTGGTGGGCGACCATATTATACTAAAGCTTGTTTTTTAATCTAAGAGACTGACGTTAGCTATGTTGTAAGTTTTTTGGGATACATAAATAGTATCGTGCCATTATCGAAAAATGTTAATAAAATCTATTAGGTACCGATTTTTATAAGTTACACTGGAAAATCGGAACATGTGCATTTAGAGTGAAATAATACAAAATTAAAATGCTTCATAGTCATAGGTATTAACCTACGACTACCTTAAAATTAGGTATTTGTTTTTTTACAAAAGGAAATTTATAAAAAAGCAACTCTTGTATTTTTAAATATTAATTTTATTTTTATTCAGATAATGATACTTGAATACTCAAAGTTATCTACGAGTAATTCGTCATCCATGTCTATATAATATACGAATTTTGAAATGAAATGAAGTGAAATTTGTTAGTTTTATAAATTAATTTAGTGTTAAAAGTTGTTACAACATATTCTACCACAATGTGGTGTACAAATATTTCGTTAAATTTAAACAGTTTAAATATTTATAATCATTTTAACATTTAAATCACAGTACTTATTTATATTTTTAATGACATTCATAAAATATTACAAACTAACTGTTGCCCGCGTTGTAATGGTAAAAAATATCATTTTTTCGGGATAAAAACTATCCTATGTGTTAATCCAAGGTACCCTCTACGTATGTGCCAAATTTCACGAAAATCGTTATGGCAGTTTTTGCGTGAAGGAGTAACAAACAAACACACACACTTTCGCATTAATAATATTAATAAGATAGTATAATTTTAAAGTTAGATTAATTTTAATCCTATCTACTTTTTAGACCTTTTGTCTTTGGTTTTCAATACATGAACGTTCTACCGCTGTGGATTTTCTTGAAAAAGTCCTTCTCATATTCTTTTAATTTAGAAGTCTTATTTTTTGCGGCACAAAACAACAAAGTATACCTACTTTTTTATGGCAAAATACAGCACACAAGCACGCGGCTCGAATAAACTGGAAAGTAATTAAATAATTCATCCTTCTTTAATTCACTAATAAGGGTAACAAACAATCAAAAGCGATCTCTATCCTGAATCAGTGGACGTATCCAGGTATCCAGAACCTTTTAGATCTTCTTTTTTTTTCTATAAAGTAAGTATAATGCAACAGCATATTTCTGGTGTGTATCCATAGCTGCTTGGACCTCACCTGATTATTTACCCGCTCATCTTGCAACCGACGCGCCGCCCAGCCGCACGATCAACGCCAAGTTTGCGGGCGACGATTTCAACCGCGGTGGATGCGGGACTCGTGGGTTTTGAAATAATATCGCAGAACCACGACCGCCGCAGGCGAGGGTAAAAATCGCTCCAAGAGTTCTGTCTCTTAGTCTTAGTTGGTTTAATACTCAAAGGTTGAGCGTCCACAAGCGTTTGAGTGGTGCGCTTCTGTCTCTTTGACATAAGAATACTAAGTGATAGCTATTAATGTACTCGTTATACACCAACCCCCTTACTAATAAAACTTACGCGCCCGTTGAAACTGGTGTGTAACTTCCTTTATTTGTTAGCAAAGAACAAACCAAATAAATTTTATTAGTAAGGGGGTTGGTGTAAACAGCAATATTGATTCTTAAATGAAACTCGAGGTTTATCAGGTTTATTAACTCCTTATCAGGTTTCACTTGACGAAAACCTTACATAAGTTATCATCCCATAGTTTATGTTAATGTGAAACTTGTTAATCGCCTCTGTGGTCTAGCGTTTCAGTTGTTGGACTTAACTGCATGAGGTCCCGGGTTCGAATCCCGGGTCGGGCAACAAAAGAAAATTGGGTTTTTCCAATTTTCTAATAAAAAAAATGTTGCTCGGGATAGGATATGTGCCCGGTTGGCGACAGGCTTGCCACCTATCACATTGTGGGACTTAGTATCTTCGGCTAGTCGTGCGTACCCTGGTTGTGCCTCTGCCTACCTCTTCGGGGATATGGGCGTGAAGATACATTTTTTTGAAACTTGTTAAATCTCGATTTTATTTAATCTGGCGTACATGGGGCACACTAAAAGTTTTGCACTTCTAGCTAATCGGAACTATTTGAATTTCGAATGCTATATTTTTAAAACCTTCTTAGTAATAAAAAAAACAATTGGTGGAAAATAATTGGTCAATTGTTTTTTATCACACTTTGTGGAAAATGGAATTAAGTCGAAAAGATTTTAGAGCGATGATTTTTTATGATTTTCAAAGTTCTCTTTCTTCGCAAGACTGCCGCTCGTCTTCAAACTGCTGTTGGGAGAGAAGCACCTTGTTTTAGCACCGTGAGGCGATGGTTTCTTTACATGACGAATTTCGTTGAAGGCCGCCCCTTCAACTGCCGTCAACGAAAATAATGTGGCTACTCTTAAGCGGTTCATTGAAGAAAACCCCTTGATTACCTATGAGACAATTCGATGACTGTTGGGGATTGGTATGTGCAAATTAAAAAAAATACACGAAGAATTGAAAGTTCGGAAACTTTGTTGTCGTTGGATCCCTCATCAACTGACTGCGGAGCAGAAGCAGGCTCGTGTGGAATAGTGCACACAGATACTACTGAAGTACGACCACGGACATTCTAATGCTGTTTATGACATTGTCACAGGAGATGAAACGTGGATTTATTGTTTTGAACCCGAAAAAAAACAGCAATCTTTTGAATGGGTGTTTGAATATGAGATCAGGCCAACAAAAGTGAGATAGGCGAAAAACGTCGGTAAAAAGATGAACGCATTTTTTTCTCAGCTACTGATCCCATCTGTACAATTCCACTTGAAGATTAAAACAGTGTTAATACCGAGTGGTATTCTACCATTTGTATAACCAGAGTGTTAGAAAATGTTCGCGTAAAAGCCGCATTCTCCTATACCATGATAACGCTTCTTCACACAAGGCCAACAAAACAAAGTCATTTTTAGTTTCCGAAAAAGTACATGACGTCGTCACTCATCCTGCGCGTATCCCCGACCTAGTACCCTGTGATTACCGTATTTTCCCCAAAATCAAAGATTTGATAAAAGATTTTACTTTTACCAACTCCGAAGAGGCAGTAATTCAGCATTCAATCAGTACGTAGAAAACATGCCTTCAGATCTGCGGTCCTCCTATTTTAAAAAATGGTTCGATTGTATAAAAAATGTTTAAAATGTAAAGGAGATTATTTTTAAAAGTAATAAACATAATATTTTGGTCACAACATGTTGTTTTTTTTAAGTTACGCTAAACTTATAGTGTGACCTACGTATATGGAGTTCTGTGTAAGATTACCTAAACAAAAGAAAAGCCAACTTCATCAAAATGTATCTTTATTTTAAACGTCAATTTATATATACGAATACATTGGAAGCAAATATGGGACTTCGACTTATTCTACACAATAATATAGGAACCCTATAGCACTACTTTTTACAAAATAGGTATATCTTATAAAAATATTTCAGAAAAAATGAAGACTACAGTGGGAGAGAAGTATAAGTAGAAAGTTTATGGGTCTAATGTATAACGACAACTACATTTTATTTGCGAATAAGTGAATTTCGACGTTTTCAGATTTAACAGGCAGTATCAACATTTTTGTTGTTGACAAATAACATTCTGCCTGTGAGAAAATCCTTTCCAACATTTTTTTAAATTACCTTACAAGTCTATAATCTAGTCATTGTCCAGCATGCTATGGACAAATTATTTTCAATGTTGAATTATTAAAAATACACAGAACACTCTACTTCTTGTAACAACTTGAGCAAATCTGACACAAGCTCACGTATTCATAACATTTTTATGGTTAAACATGTACCTAGTAGGTAATGAAGACACATCGTAAATAAAGATAGTAGTTATATGTTTACTTATTTTTAATATGTTCCCAAGTAAATGGATGCAAATTATAGAGTAGGTACACTTTTTAAGAATATGAAAATATAGGCAATATGAAAGCAATTTGATAGACATATAGGTGCATATACAAAATACAATTTGATGTTAACTACCTACAATAAAATATAAAAAATACATTTCTCCTTTTAAATAATATCACACAGTACAACGTAATGTCACACTCTCGTCCATCTTATCTGATAATATAAATTCATTTTCAAAATACACTATTCTTTAAAAACTTTCCGTACAAAAAAATAGAAAGCGTTTGTAATGAGACGATATGAATATTGTTACTTGTATTTATTTTGTTATGTAATATAAAATCTACAACTAACAGTTCCTAAAACACTAAAAGCCTATCAATATGTTTACAAATGTATTAAGTAGTTTGTTATTTTTGAATATCGTTTACGTAAAACTTAACAGTATATATTTTAATAAAATGTATTCATCAAAAACGCAATTTTATTTTAGCTGAGTAAAACACCATCGTTTAACCCACAACATGAAACTTGAATAACGGTTAAAATATATCATAAAAAAACCAGTAACAAATGCAGTTTAATCGCAACTTCTCAATAACAAATCTACCAAAACATGGTAGAAAATAATATGGCAACCTTTTGGGTAATAAACAAAAATATCCATCATAAAATAGCACAGTAACAAAACTACTATTTAATATAATTATTGTTAGTCTAACGTTTTACGTTTTGAATACTTTAAAACACAACAAAAATATATAATCTCTTCACTGTTAATAAATAATCACAATTCGCCTTAAGTCAGATTATGATACGAACTCACGACATTTAGAGAACCAATCAGGATCAGACTTGCAAATTAAAGATTTAAAATAAAAGCTGTGATTGGTTATACAGATTCAAGTATTTGTCACTCTTATTTACGATACCGGTTCTTCTTCCGTACCCTCTTCAGAATCGTAGACTGGGGCACCGTTTTTCATTTGAATGACCGATTTCTTTCTGTGTCTACTTTCTTTTACTGCGTTTTCGAAGTTTCTGAAAGAAGTACAAAATTGTTTTGTTACATGTAAAAACTGTTTTGCTGATTTTAATACGGAAACAATAACTTTATGATACAAGGCAAACAAGCAAATGCATTTCCTGATTATGAAAATATACACATCGCCTACACTATAGATACGAACGCTATTATGTGTTGCTATATTTTTAGTCCACTGATCAACCGATTCCATTCATGGACATTTATTACTTATTTTAATACTTATTAATTATTTACTGATAATAATTATTATGTATGACATTTAGCAAACCCATAGATAAATTATTTTGTTCTCTTTATTTACTTTGAGTAAATTTACTACACAAATAAAAACTAAACGACTTGTCATTGTGAAGCAACCTAGCCTAGTAATAAATAAACTTAATTTATTTTTGTTATTTGTTATTTTTTTTTAAATATGACAAAAAATTCGAATGCATTGTAGGTAAAATATTAGCTTGCTGCCAATACATAACTATACCAAATTAAAAAATTATAGATTTTATGAAAATAGGTATGCAATTTTAGATTTTATATAGCAGCAAGTTGCTTGGAAACCAGTGTCGCTTTTCTATACTTTAAAATTCCTTTATGTTAAACATTCAGAAAACAATAAAATACTTTAATTTTTTTTTGAATTCTAAATATTAATTCAAAATACTACCCGTATTTCACAAATATTGGGATCTATAAACCTAATGGTTATTCACTTTAAAATGGCATGGGAACGGTAAAAAAAGACACGGTATTTGAACTAGGTTCTGTTTTTTTTAATTAAATATCTACAGTCGTGCGATGCGCCAATCCCATCAACATGCGATAGGGCCACGAGACTTCAGTGTTATAAGTTATGACTACTTTTGCTTATTTGCAATTGCTTTTGATTTTGTGATCATTGTATTGAAAACTAATTAAAAAGATTAATGAATAGTAAATGTTCAATAACAACATATATGTGATTCACAAAATTTTATAAAAATCCATCCGTAACCGCTTAAGTGAAGCTCAAAAATAGCACAATACAGTCTTTAAGTGTTCTTAAAAATAAATTCATGTACAATGTTCTTAAAAAAAAGTTTATAAGTATTTTGACATAGACTAATCAAATAAAAATAGCATTCACAAATCGCACGCTTATCTATTGGTTACAATATATGTATAAAAAATCGCCATTACTATGGCACAACCCCGAATAATGGTATACCATGTGCATACTGATTACGAGACGAATAGGTATAAACTTGTTTTCGCTTGTTTGTATTAAGATACAGTACAGTATAATACATTACCGTGGCATGGGTATAGCCAAACAACATACCTGGCACTCATAAGCGGATGTAAGGCGCTTCTCAAACTGGCGAATAAATACGGGTACAAGCGCTCCTGGTTCACGAGCAAGTTTTGTGCGGCGGCGAGCGGCTCGGCGAGCGGTTCGGATATAGGCTCGGGTAACTGCTCCTCCAGAGACTCCTTACGTTCGAGGCTACTACAAGGGTCCGATATTGATCGATCCAGCATTTTTCTGAAAGAAATTATATCATAATATTATTTAATTGATAGCTGTTACTTCGCTTGCGTATTAAAGTTATTTAGCTATTTTGAGTTGCCATTTGAGTTGTAGGAATAAAATAATCTAATATCGTTTATTGAATTTATTCTGATATTTATTTATGTATTTATATGTTTATAAATTATTGATTTAATTATTATGTATTATGTACAAACATTTTGTGTGCAACGAAATATTTAAAAAAAAATAGTCAATTGATAGAAGAAGGCGTTACTTTGAGGAAATCCATATTTAAATCCGAGTAAAATTATTTAATTTGCAATTTCCAGCAAAAAAGGTGTTAGTTTAGTGGTGTGTGGAGCTGGATATATTTGGGAGTTATAGCTTCCGATAAGTCCAATTCATTCATAGCCCACTATTTTGCCTGTTTTGTCACGGTATAATACGTATACATTTTTTTCGCGAGAAATTGCAAATTAAATAATTTTACTTGAATTTAGAATAATAGTTGATTAACACCCCTAACATAAGCATGTAAATTGCTTACTTTGCAAACTTTGTGGTTAGACCTAATTTGTGTAATTTGACATGTGATATTTAAGTATTTATAATTATTTATCTTTGAAAACAATGCAAAAGTCGTCAAATTAATAAATAAAATTAGTTTTAACAGTCTCAACTGTATATTCAGTTTTAACGTGGAAGTAAACGATAAAAACTACTTTACCATTTAAAACTTGTGTACATAGATTTAAACTCACCCATCATCAGAAGAATTTGGTGAATCGGGTGAAGACTCGTGCTCCGTGAAGTGCGGCAAAGACCGTGACCAACCAAATGCTTCGAGCGACCTCGCCCGCACATAGATGAATGGTCGAATTATCCGAATGTTGTGCTCTCTGTAAATTCAACATTTTGTTTATTTAAGATTTTTAAATGGCATACTCATAAACGTACAAACTTTTTAACAAAATAATCAAAATTTAAAATCCGCCGTAAGATAAGTTAAAAACATTTTTAATTTAAAAATTTTCTTACTTAGAGATAATATGTATGATGCAGTATCCAAAACAATTTTATTTTTCGTTTGAGACTTTACATCCGTCATATATATTTTGTTCAATCAAAAAAAGTCTATGCTATTGCGGATTGGCTATTCATCGAAATCGGTTATGTAGTTTAGATGCTACGGCAAAATGCATAAACAAAAAGTTCGATACAAACAAATGTTGCTAAAATTTTAACCTGGGATAAGGCGAACTTAAAGCGTTAGATTATATCGTACGCGTATTATATCTACGAATAGACGTACACAATGGTAGCCTTTCCTTTCACTATTGCTTCAGTGTTCGTCATTGTAGTATTTAGTACCTATTGAACTGTAAAAACTCTAAGCAATGGTAATCTCTAACCATTAGAAAAGTAATATTATGAAAATTCGTAACAGATTTGAGCAGAACTGACCTGACTCTATAGTGCGCCTTGGCGGTGGCGAGCTCCCCGTGGTGCAGCGCGGCGGCGAGGAACGCCCGCGCGGCGTGGTCAAGCGTCTGCGCCAGCGCCGCCACGCCGTACCCGTGCGCCGCCGCCGCGCCGTACACGCGCCGGCGCACCGCGTGCGACGCCCAGCGCCGCCACTCGCACCGCGCCGCGCCGCCGCCTGACCACACCATATACAACATTTTTTAATTGATTCACCATTTCATTGCCAAAATTAATAACATTTTCAATATTTATACATAAAGCACGATTCAACTTTACAAATTCCAATATTTACTACAATACAGATAAACAAACTCTCTATAATTACACGTATTGATGTAAATTAACCTTAAAGATTTTTTTAGGCACTACATTAATTTATAGTTTAATTCGATAGTTTTGGTTTTACTCGACCTTTTTGGGAGTAATTAGCTTGAACGGTTTCTCAAACATTAACTGGGGGCTGATTATGTAACTCAGTCGCCCACTCAAAATGGAAAAGTGTACATCAAATAGCTGTCAAATGATGTGTTTTATATTTGCTATCTCCAGTGACCAACAGAAATACAGTAGAGATAGCAAACACAAATGACGTCATTTGATGTACACTTTTGCAGTTTGAGTTGGCAACTGACACATAATCACCCCCCTGGTTTGCAACTTTGTCGCTACAAACTTTATTTTTTTCACGTGCCGCCAGATTAACCTATTCCAAAGAATAAGACTAAAATATTGATGTGATAATTATTATTACATAAATTAAACATTCATAATAATTTCCATTTGGGAATTTGTTGCCCGTAATTTTATAAACGTAACGTAAATAATATGAAACGTACACAACGTGATTTTTCGAAAATTGATCCACTGGAATAAATGTATACTAGAAAAATAAGTATCGATAAAACAAATTAAAAACATTGAAAAAAATAACAGCAAAATATGCAAAAAAATGTACCTCAAAAACCTAATTCAGTTTAAGTTACAGAGAAATCAATTAAAAAATCCTGGGCGCTAATGGAGGTAAAAATACCTAAATGTTACAAATTTTGCGAAAGCTTAGTAATGTTGGCCCATTTCAAACGCTTCGTATGAACGACTATTCTCTCAAGTAAATTTAAACAAAAATTAGGAATAGGTTCCTAAACCAACATGTTTTAGCTATAATTACAATAAAGGGGGATAGAGGAACATGCAGACGTCTCTCTTTTAAACTAACTTAAAACATGATCATGAAGATGTTTCGTAAATCTATATACAATGAAAACAATCAAAGGAAGCTTATATTGATAAGTAGTTTAGATAGTAGAAATATAAGAATGTGCAAGATAATTGTAAAACATTTGATTAAATGAATAAATTGATTAAAGAAATTCCATTGAATTAGTTGTGCATTTATTCATATTTTATGAAGGCATTGGCATTTTTGGCATTAAGTGTGGCAGGTTTGTGCAGATTTTCTACCCAATCTGTAGCAGATTTGCCATAAATGAGATAGTCACACTGCTTTCAATTAAATCGGCTTAGTTTTGCACTACATTTTGTCAAGTGTGCTTAAATGTAACAAATCTAATGAAATTGGAAGCACAGACAAGAGCGTCCCTTGCTTTAAGGCCTCTATTATTTTGTCTACATCACAAACACTTGCTTTATTACAGCGGCATACTGAACCAAACGGCGCAAAGCTGTTTGATAACCGTTGAAACCGACATCCAACAATTTTGTGAAAAGCATATGGTTTGAATCAAACAGTTTGATCCTCTCGGGCATCTTACACACGTGTGTACTCTTTCAGTATGCTAGACCGTTACCATGAGCTGCCATAGAATACGATCGATAATTTCTAGTATTATTAGTCTGAAAGTTCACTCCTCTTAGAGTCCTGTAGAGGCGCTGTCCAAAGTTCTCATAAAAATAATTAGCTAGTATAGCGAGGCAAAACTCATGGTAAAGCTTGGCTCGTATTGTAGTGTATTGTAAAATGGCTTTTATTGTGAGTTCTAGAACGAATTTAGACAATCCAAATGTATGGATTTATTTAGTTGTTTCAATTATCTGCTAGAGGCGCCGACAATAATTCTGCTAGAGGCGCCGACAATAATTCTATACATTTGGCTCTACAAACAATAACTCTCTACATTTGGCCCTGCAGACATAAACGCGAATGTTTTTTTTTTATGATATTGGAAGGCAAACAAGCAGACGGATTTCCTGATGACAAGAAATTGACGCCGCCTAGAGACACCAAAGGTGGTAGATTATGGCGGCAGAAATAGGTAATGCGGTGGTACCAATCAGAGTAAGTCGCTCCGAAAATCTACCACCTAGTAAGATGTCATGGTGTTAGTGAGAGTAAACACATGCTCGCCTTTTACGAGCTACCTGGCAGGAAGGCAGATGGTCTATTCTGCAAAGGAGTCCGGACCAACACAAATTTCAAAAACTCACACTCAACACACAGATTTGCATTGGAATAAAAACGTACTTTAATACAAACTCACTTTGAATTTCACTATTATTCAACTTGTCCTGATATATAAATTTGACACCAAGATTTCTGCAATACGCCATCAGATGAAGCGGGTCTACACTGGAATTGGGCTCTTCTACAAACAGTGCCCCTTGAACAAACAAATAAAAACATATTAAGAATATTTAAACCATTCATTTGCAAACAGTAACCAAATTCACAAATACGACAGGCCCACGAGACTAGCCGAATTTGTTATTTATACCAAAGACTAGAAATACCGTATCATATTCCTGTAAAACGCTAGAGTAAGAATAAAAAGGAGGTTAAATACCAATTAATAGAAAAAGGCGTTATTTTGCGGAAATTCATGCCTACTTAAATCTAAATAAAATTACTAAATGTTTGCCAGTTGTCACCAAACAATGCATGTATATTTAGGATAGCGCACATACGAGTATGGACGGGTCGCGATAACGGACGGACCTGATGCGGTGGGTCGGGGTGGGATATAATAAACTTATGAAAGCGACCTAGGTTGATTATTGCGCGGCGATGCGCCTCGATGTGGCCCGTTAAAAGTGTGCGCTACCCTTTGAACACGACAAAACAGGGAAGATGGTGCGTAGTGAATGGACTGGACTTACCAGAAGTCAAAAACTCCAAATATATATAGCTCCACGAAATACTTAATTATCGAATTCGAATAGTTTAGTATAAGAATTCAAAATTGTAGCTAAAATGGTAACACTGGCTTGTACAAACAAACGTTTACTGCAGCGCCCTCTGTTGAGTTGTTAACATAACATTTACCTAAGAACATGCATCAATCCTTTTAAAAGCTATCACTGGAAACTGCTTTAAAATCGGACGAGTGGTTTTGGAGATGAATGCTAACATTGGTTTGCACAAACATTGTGAGAGGATGTTAAACGACCAAACGCATATACCGTCTCCGTTCTTACGTGGTTAAAAATATCCATTTGAGTAGGCCTTAAGCATGTTCATTGGTTAATGTGTGGCTGTGTGTGTACGAGTATTCTATTGAAGAAAATGTTAGATATTAAAAATACTTGCTTCAATTACACTTTTAGTAGTACAATACTGATTACTGACTGACTTACCTATACTAAAATGTATCCCTTTAGATCTAGCATAAAACTGGTATTGATGCATAGTATGCAAAAGGGCAATAGAATCTCTGCTACCTGAGAGGCATACTAAGACTTTGTCACCAGCTTTCACCATGTTATATTCTTGAATGGCCTGAAAAAGGTATAGTGAGCTGCAATTAAATATATCCGGCTCGAAGGATCATATATGCTGTAGTAAAGATTTGAAGCTTTCAGGTTTGCATGTACCAGCAGCAACAAACACTGTTCTCTTTATTAAGTAGTTGCTTGGTTAAAAATTACTGCTGTATGTAAATTAATAGATAGAATTCTACGAGGACTTGCCTAAATTATAGCCATCACCCAGTCTATTAATTTTGCTATAACTGCTGAAATAACGTCAGAGTTTCGCACCGCAAGCTCTAACGCTAGGCTAAAGTACCCAAAAAATATATACTGCTAAAAATTACCTATGGTATTGCTTAACTTTTTAATCTATAAATAGAGAAATCTATACATGGTTAGAAATATAAAACAATGTGGTAATACAACGTCTATCTTTGAATTATAAACCTATCTTCGTCGCATAATAAATGCTCACATGGTCAAGAAATGGTGACATATAATTTTCTAATTCGCCATTTTAATAAGTATGAAATTAAAAATAATTATAATTTAGGTATTATTGGGATCAAAAGATGGAATTTTCTGTAGCGTAGAAAAGCAGCAGCAGAATATTAAGAAATATAACATCACTGGACAACAAATTTACTAGTGCAGTTTTAACGAGAAGAAAAAGAGTCCAACTCACCTCTACAGTAGCTTTCCAGACAGATTTTGGTGGATAATGCCATTTTCCTTCATCGTCAAACGTGAAGTCCGTTAGTGAAGCGTCACTACATGCGCTGCTGTCGTCATGTTCCCCCTCCTCCCAAAAATCAGACTTGAAGTGACGGCATTCAGAATTACTGAAAACGAAATGGTCAACTTATTCAAATTTGTATTTCATTATCAATTATCAATGATTATTGTTCAAATCTATATAAAACATAATATTTAAAATATATAATTAATTTAGAAATATATTCTAAAAATTATTACTTTCTCTCCAATACGTTGTACTTACTTAAATCGAGAATTACTTAAATGATAGAAATCTATGTTTTAATATTGCTAATGGTGTGTAGATATTTACGAAAGTAAAAAAATCGTTTATTGTAGGGCTCCCCAAACTGGGCGTCGCGACTCCCTTGGGCGTCCATGTCCTATAGGAGTCGCGTGTCAATGCGACCGAGTCGAGTAAGTTATCCGAGTCTAGGAACCAGTTACTAGGTTTGTATTTATTATAACCGATGACTATTTTTGGTCCCCGGGGTGCAGGCTGGGTTTAGAGGAGTCGTCAAAAATAGGTTTTTGATTCGAAGGAGCCCCCACCTCCAGTCTCTAATACTGAGTGGGCTAAGGGGTGTCGTTAAAAAATAACACGTTCTAAGGGCGTCAAAGTACATATAAGTTAGGGAAGTCCTGGCTTGGCGTATTATTTAAATGAGCTTGTAAAAAACAGAGAGAGTCGCGAGTTTGGTATTCAACTGCAAGAAGATAATATATTTAGCAAACGACGACGAAGTGCACGAATGAAAAATGTATGTTTCCAGCCAGGATCATCGTTGATAAAGTATTCTTAGGAACCGAAATCCGATAGAGAACTATTTGAATTTGTGTCTCATAGTATATACTAGCGGGAAATTAACCTTAACTGCGTAGTCGAAATTGAGTCGAAAATCTTTTGGTCGATACTATGAAATAGTCATGAATATTTGAATATGTTGACAATTTTCCATAGTATATAACCTACCAACGTGGATACAAACTGCATTATAATTAGTTCTCGTTTTTTTTAACTGACATTTGTTTTACTGATACCACAAATTCCGATGCTGCAGTTCCTGTCATCAACGGTAATTCTCCCGACCAATTAAATTACAGCATATTAAAATTCTGCAATTCATTGATTGGAAATTGGAATACACCTAATTTGACGTTTTTAGGTAATGACGTCACCATTTTCTTAACGCGGACGTACTATCTACAAAAACACTACTTAACATATTTTATAGATATAAAATAATTATTTCAAAAAACAACAAGTTGATATAACCAATATAATGTTGGTTAATATTGCGTGCAACATGCTATGTTAAAAATTATTGTGTTAGTTTAAGTTTAATATCCATTTTACCTCCTAGAATATAAAGATTCATCGTGAGAGACTCTTTGTACGTCTGTCCCGTAACCACTTGACCGGGAGCTGCGATCAGAGCAGCTAGAGGACGCATTCGAAGACCTACTTGAACGCTTCGAATCCATAGCAGAAGTTTTGCTTCTAGAATACGAGTATAAAATTAAAAGATATACTTTTGAATAAACTGTACCATATTAATAATTTAGATTCAAAATATGGTAGATACGTTCAAAATCTTAAAATGTATACTCGATTACAAAAATGTTACCAAAAGGGTTTCATAAGAGATGCAGTACGTTATGTCGTTTTGAACTAAAACCCTGTACAAAATGTTTTGGAAGCTATGACCTTGATATCATATGATATGACTACCATGTATGAACCATCTGTGTATGTGTGTACTATGATAATTCATAATTCCGTTTTTCACTATTTCATGGGGCTATTCATTTTTACAAGCTAAGCATAAATATGTAGTTCAATTGACAAAGCATCATCTTGCAATGACGACCCAAAGTAACACCCATAAACTCATTGGTACCCAATAAATTTATGTTTGTTACAATTTTTCAAGACTTAAACGTCCGCTTAAATCAAGAGGCTTTGCCAATTGAGCAAATTTTTTTCCCTCAGGTTAAATTAATGTTTATATTTTATCTTTATTTTTTATTAAATGATAGTTAAATATTTTTGGGCATATTATTTTATTCTTTGCAATATAATGCTTGTGCTGTCTATTAATATTTTTATTTATTATTGGTGCTTTAACTAAATGTTCTAAGTTCTGTTCATGAGGTTTTAGTTGCGTATGATAAGTTATTATGATAATGTTTTACGTACTGATTTCTCTCTTCTTCAACTGGCATTTGAAAAACTACTTTTCCTGAATCTGTTTCGCTATATTTGTGTGTTGCTTTAGATGGATCTCCAGAACAAACTGGAACACCTTCTATGATATCTGGCACTTCGCTCTTCTCATGTTTATGGCACATGCGGAGTCTTCCTTGTAGCTTACGAAGTTTATTGGTTGTAGGATCTGAAGAAGTTCGCCATTTTACTGAAATTATCATGGTAAAAAAATAAACAATAAAAAAGTAAAAAAATAATAAAATAATGCAATTTATGACAAAAATGTTTTTGTATGTTAAAATTAAAAATTGTTAAATACAACATGAAAAATAATATCATAAAATAAAAGGAAAAGATGCTTAAATGCTAATATGTCAGTCAAAAATGTCCGTTAGCTAAATCACGTCATTCGTCTCTCTTGGATGTAAATTTTGTAATAAAGGAATAAATAAAATTTTGAATATTAAAAGCCATTTTTGATTTACGTCGCTATTTAATAGGTAGCACATATTTTAAAATAAGCCTCTATTAAAATTTCACTAACCAAAATCTGCATAAGAGTCTGTTTCAGGAAAAGACATGTTAATTCCACTATCTTGTGAACTCACTGAATTATTTTGGCACCAAGTCTTTCTAATACAACAATGTCTACATACTCCATCACTACAAATAACTTCATCGTCTGATAACTTATTGGAACTAGAAGATTTATGAAAAGTTGGCGAATCCTGAGACGTTGTCATTACTTGAATAATAGTATCTGGTGTAGAAGTCTCACTGGAGTTAAATGAAATGCTATTCGGCCCCGAAACTTCATGTAATGGCGTGCATTGAGCAGACTTTGGTGATTGTATAGTAGGAGAACTCTTACAACAACGATTATCTTCTTCATAACGAGAATGAGTTAAAAAGACAGGGCTTGTCGGACATTTTCTTAAAGATTGCGAAGAGTTCAATCTCTGTAAATCTAAGCCTAATTCGGGTCCAGATCCTATTCTTTTTCGTATTGGTTGAGGAGGTGAACTTTTTCTTGATCCAGTGCCGGCTGTTTCTGGAGATATCATCTCGTCCACTCGATTGACTACCTCTCGGATTTCGTTTTTTACTTCGGAAGCCATCTCTCTTGACATACCCATTAAGTATTCTGCAACATCGATCACTGACACTGAATTTCTATCACTTTGACTAGAAATTGAAGTTATGCTCATGTTTGATTGTTCCACTAAGTCAGAATTCTCGAGAATGTCATCCACCTTAGAGATAACTTCACGGATCTCAGATTTTAGTTCTGTTGCAATTTCCTTGGTCATTTCTTTAACATACGCTTGGAGATCTTCAGAAGTGTGTGACGCTATAGATGCCGTTGGTGATGCCCGCCCTGTTTGACTACAATCTGATATTGAAGTGCTGCTTTGATGTTTCTTTTCGGGAGAGATTACAGAATCATCCAATGAATGGAGATCAGTTTGACTGCCACAGTGACAAAAACCACTCTTAGTTTCTTCAGTCTTACTTGGACTCGTTTCTTTTAGGCCTAAATTTAATTTTGCTTCTGGACTTAATTGTACTTGAGGAATATCAGACCCTAAACTGTAGCATCTAGACCTTGTCAACAAAGGTTTGTTCATTTGGGGAACTATGCGTAAGGGAGATACTGATTCTCCAACAGCGAATTGTACAGGACGAGGAGTATCTGGGATTGTTTCTTCTTTAGTGGTTTCTTTTAGACTTGATTCTCTGGAATAAAATTTTTGTCTTTGTTTAAATCTTGTGATCTGACAGTCATCTATTGCTGACAAACTAAAATGTCTTGCAGATGAGCCTAATATTGGTGAAGATATATTAGAAGATCTTGATACTTGAACGCTTCTTCGAGCCCCTGTATACCCTGAAGGATCAAATGGCACAATATGTTTCACGTTCCCGGATCTACCTAAAAGGAGGTCATGTGCTTCTTTTGGCAGCATAAACCATCGAAGATAATCTATCCTGGGATTGAAAGAGTATTCTGGCTCAACGGTAGAACACTTCATAGCTAGCTTTCTTGCTCTATTAAATAAATTTCTAGCTGTTTGAAGACATTCTGTGTATGTTTGAGGGAAAATTCCTGGACCTGTAAAAAAAATAGTATTAGCTCGTACAGTATGAGTTATACCTTTGTAATTGCATTGAACTTTTGCAAACAAATCATGTATGTTTGTGGCAAATACAATTATATACCAACAACTAAATTTATTTATGATTAAACGTAAACAAATACTAAGAAAATGTAATTTTTAACCATCGTTACACATAATAATTAACTTGTCATCACATTAGGACCAAAAATGGTAACAGTGCTTTGCTAAACTAAGGCTATCAAGTTGTAGTTCTTGTTTATTTTACCGACTATTTGATGCTTAAAATTAGATTACAATTAATAAACATACAAACACTATAACAATTAATAAGCATACAAATAATTAATAAACAAACAAACATTGACGCTATGCTAAGAGGAATGGTTATCCGGTCCAGCACTGTACCACCTAGGTAAATATACAGAAATATATATACACTTACCGGATATTCTCCTTTCATGTGCGCTTATTTTACCATCACTAAATCTAAGTGAGTATAATGACTTCCTATCACGAAGTACAGAACTCGAATGATGTCTCCACTGGCCAGTTTCTGCATTTACAACATATTGAGGTAATATTTTCCACCCTTCTGTAGCGACCATCTTTAGAGCTTCAAGGACAAAGGCCAGTTCACCCTCTGACATAAAAAATGGAAGTGACACACGGAAGAACCCTGGTCTCAAGTGCTCATTGTGTATTGGAATTTCTGGTGCTTTGACAACACTCAATTTTCGCACTCTTGCTATTTCTTTTTGTCTGTAAAAGCATTTAATTATTTGTATAAGAAAATAAAATATCATTGGTACAATCTTATCCTTTGCTTTACCCTTGCATATAATATCAAACCACCAATAATGTCTTATCTCTAATATTGTCACCAAGACATTAAATATTGTATTCTAACTTAAGTTTGAAAATTCAAGCTGCTTATGCAAGTAAGTTTACTGGTGAGATTTCAGTAAGAAGAGAGAAAACGTAACAGACTAGTAAAATTAAACTTACGCTTCAACATCTAACAACTTTTCATATTCCCGGAGAAGCTGATCATCGATACCGAGAATGTCAGATCCATAGTTCAGGTTGCTACTAAGACCACCTCTAGCTTGAATCCCGAATACATCGTTAAGAATTGCGCAGATGAAATTATGATGAAGGAAAGTGCCTCGTGGATGCTTCACCATGAGGGAAAAGATTGGAAGACGTCTAACCGTTCGTGACTCACTACCCAACAGAATCAATTCAGGAATGTTCTTTATGTGCGACAGGACTTGTCTGAAAAAGAAATAGATTAGGTTAGTAACAGTTTAGTAATTTTAATAAGTGATCAGATTAGCAAAATTGGATTAGAGACCCGCCTCATTTCACTATAGTCTACAGGTAAGGAATTAATCACTACCAGGGCAAATTACAGCACAATACTCTACCGCAAGTGGAGTCTTTTTTATATCGGTTGAAAATAGATTCATATATTTTGTTGAACAGTATTAAATGAATAAATATATCTTTATGTTTGGATCTTTGGCTTCTGGTAACTCCAATCCATCCACAGCACACTGTCTTTACTGTTTTTTTTTTGCCGGAAACTGAAAAATAGATCATTCTATTTGGATTTGAGTATGGATTTTCGTAAAGTAATGCCTTGTTATATAAATTATAGTAATGTATATAGTTATAATAAAAATGTCACATATGTTAAATATGTTTGTTTTTATTATTTTGTAAAACAGGTTTAAGTTGTTTGTGTATTGTAAGTAATTTATATGCAAATTTATGGAAAGGAAGTAAGAAAAGGAAAGGAAGTACATAGAGGCCCACAGTCGCAAGATGTGTTCAGGGTCTTTGTTGCGAATCGCAATAGGTGCATACCATACGGATAAACAGTAACATTCTAAAAATATCACGAGGCAGTTGCAACTTTGTTCTTACTTTCTATTTTGCCACCTATCACATTGTGGGACTTAGTGTCTTCGGCTAGTCGTGGGTGCCCCGGTTGTGACTCTGCCTACCTCTTCGGGTATATGGGCATAAAGATACTTACTTTAAGTTATGTAATTATTTGATTAAGTGATTTTAATGTGACTTTTTTTTTATAAAAGACAAAGCAAACAAGCCAGTGGGCACTTTATGTGAATGATCAAAGCCATCTGCAACAGCAGAAGATGCGTTGCCGACTATGCAGGAATGAGTAGAGCTACGTTACGACCTTTTATTTTATAATTTTTCTTGCACATTAAAGTGAAATATTTATAAAGGCTCGATTACCACAAAGATTATACAACACTGATCAATGTAAATGTTTCAAATGATAATATTATTAAAGTTATTTATAATATACCTAGTAGGCAGAAAGAACATCAAGAGTTTATGGATCAAGTTTTGAGTAATAAATCTTTTTTAAATTCTAATTCTGTAACAATCATGTTATCAATAGTAATAATTACCAATTACATCATTAGCTCTAAATGCGTGAAAGCAAATTAAATACACGTGAAATACGATAAACGTATCTACAATTCAGTAATTCAAGGCCGCCATGCCACGTGGCGTCGTGCCAAGTGGTGCTGCCAGATTATTTGCATCGTGAATGGGACGCCTCACTTGAATAAGCTTTAAAGGAAAATATTGTTTTGAGAGTAGTCGTTTTAAATTGTACATCCATTATCTGAAGAGTTTTATTTCTAACCGACTTCAAAAAAACGGGGAGGTTTTCAATTCGGCCGGTATATTTTTTTATGTATGTACACCAATTTCTCCGAGGTTTCTGAACCGATTTACGTAATTCTTCTTTTGTTTGATGCGGAATAGTTTCGAATTGGTCCCATAAAAATTTGATTCAGGTAGGCCCATTAGTTTTTATTTTATGAGCATTTTTTACCGATTTTCACCTATCTCGATGTTTATTTTCATTGAATTTAATCATATCAGCAATAAACTGAAAAGGATTAAATAAAAATAACTACATTAATTAAAACCGACTTCAAAACTAAAAAATAACAAATATTTAATATTAATTACATACTACCTATTATACTATTATATTATACTATAATATACATACTACCTATGCTATTTACTAATAGGTTTGAAGTCGGTGCCTATCCAATTTAATACTTACTTCTAATATCATAAGTAGTTTAAGGCTTGGCACAGAATTTAAATCTATTGTTAAATGGCACATATAAATAATAGGTAGTATATAATTAATGGTATATATTTATTATTTTTTACTTTTTAGTTTCGAAGTCGATTTTAACTAACGTAGTTATTTTTATTACAGTTTCAACGTTCCACTGTCGGCATCAGGTGAAATTCCATTGCGTTTATTTCTCTCCGGGTAAAATACACAAAAATTAAAATTCGGTGAATTTTTAATTACCAACTCAATAAGAACGTCCGGCAGGTACCTACAACTACAGTTTTAGCATCTCACACATATGCGTTCGTTTTAAATTCAAAGTACTTTTTTTAATTTGATTATTAAGTGAAATCTTGTGGTTTTTTTTAAATCCAAATAAGGTCGTTGCGCCTGATCGCGTCCACTTAGTGGAGTTTGCAGGTTTGAGGTAAAATATAAAAATGTTCTGGATCTAGTTTTAAATTAACTAATATTGTAACCCATCCGTAGTATAGTCTTTTTTAGGATGAAGCTAAGTTTTAGTCAAAATGTCTAGTGATTATTTTTTAGTAAATAAAATAATCGAAATAAGGCGAATTACCCAGTTCGCGTCCATAATTTCTAGATCGCGTCCACCCATGGACCAGTTTGCGTCCACCAACTTATAAAGGGGTTAAGGGAAAATTTTATTAAGAAATTTGAAAGAAACGTTGGGTTTCAACTATTACTGTATAAAATACGCCTAGTCCCTTGCTGAGTTGGCAGAGAATATCGAGTACCAAGTGTTACTAGCTCCCTCACAATAATTACTTTTTTCTACAATAAAAAGCTGGTCGTGGAGATTGTGGTGACAAGAGTTGGCCGTGGGTTAAAATTGACCATGGAAAGTCAACTTAGGTCTTCCCAGGTAACTAAGTACATCTATCCACTTTCGCAATATATGTCTGTACTGGCAATCTTTCATCTCCCATTCTCACAACATGAATGAACCAACGGAACATGTCCTTACTAATTATTGTACCAACACTTTTTTAATCCCACTCTTTCTCGGATCTCACTGCTACGAATGATGTCAATCAAACTATCTACCCCTGCTAAAAGCACTACCTGGACAAACAAACTCATTTGTTTATTCCAGCACTACTACGTCTACTAAAACTCTTGAATACGTTCTGGCTACATCTCTTTCATGTGCTATTTTGGTTTCATTTCGTATTCAAATGTAGATAGACCTTTTTCTTTCCAATCAACATTCATTAGTTCATTAGGTACTGTTTGCAGCTCAGATGATTTGGAGCCCAAAATTACATCATCGATTGTTTATATCAGACAGGTCACCACTAGGTCATATAATTTTTCTGCTTTTATTCAAAATATCTTAATTCTAGAATACAGACATTTTAAAATATTTAGTAGATTTTGTTGGATCTGCAGGTAGTAAGTAAATTTTCTTTTATAGATTTCACATCAAGAACGTCCAATTCACAAAAATTTTTAGTTTCCTTTAATTTTTTTTCCTAACTATTAGTACCTATCGTGTTCCCTCTTTCATTCTTGAAATGCTTTTTATCTTTATTATTTTCTAATGAAAACATCGTGATCCAGGATAGAACATATGCCCAGTTGGCAATAGGTTTGCCACCTATCGAATTGTGGAACTAAGTATATTAGGCCAATCGTGCGTGCCCTAGTTACACCTTTGTCAAGTTGTTTTGGAATACGAGCCTGAATATACTTTCATAATTGTCTTTATGTATTTAAAATTTATCATACAGCTGCTTGTGTGTTGAGTGGAAGAAGGCAGAAAAATTTCAATGCGCTTGTTTCCTTCCGGAGCAGTGGTGGGTACTAGTCCCGATGGGATGATACAATGCACTCTACCGACTAGCACCTATCTATAACTGTCTGATTAAATTTTATAAAACAGTAACGTAAGATTTACTGCCTTATTCATAAAAAATAGTTAAATAACCTCCTAAACATTGCTTAACTAATCATTTGATTAAGCCTTAAACATTGTTTAAAAAATTGTTATTCATAAAGTACATTTTGACAATGCTTAGTTAAATACTGTTTAACTTGGTAGGTTTTGGTAGGAATGTGGCTGTATGCGTATTTCTTTTGCTAAAAGTGAATTAAACAATTGTCATCCGTTGTCAACATCGTTGTTTCTGAATACGGTGTCGGACATCTATAACCTCTTGCTAAAGAGTATTTATATTCCTTGTCTATAACTATCTACCTGCTAATGTGCTAGGCATTAGCTGGGCCTGGGCTATGAACATGTTGGCGTTTTTTAAAAAATGTGATGCCGAAGGTCAGTACTACTCATATTGTACTACGATAAAATTAAATTTATTAGAGTAAAGAAAAGTTGATGCAACATAGTCCCAAAACGTTTGAACTGATACACTGCATTTCAAAAATAATGTTTTTTAATGCATGTACATTATGTTACTAAGCTAAATATAAAATGATATCATTTCTGTAATTGGATATTTTCCCTCGTGTTGGTTCGAGTTCCTTTGTAGAATA
>NJDC01000756.1:185985-205950 GCA_002245475.1 Calephelis virginiensis | reverse complement strand
TAATTAAGATATTGGGTGTCTATTCTGCTAATACTAAAACTTATTTTGAGTTATTTCGTTTATTATTATTATTCGCCTCTGTGGTCTAGCGGTCCCGGTGTTGGACTTGACTGCATGAGGTCCTGGGTTCGAATCCCGGGTCGGCCAACACAAAGAAAATTGGATGTTTCCAAAAAAAATGTTGGTCGGGATTGGAAATGTGCCCGGTTGGCGGTAGGCTTGCCACCTATCACATTGTGGGACTTAGTGTCTTCGGCTAGTCGTGGATGCCTTGGTTGTACCTCTGCCTACCTCTTCAGGGATATGGGCGTGAAGATACTTTTTTTTATTATTATTATTTTTTCAGGTTACATAGACCCATAAAAATATTCATTCAAATATCATACAAGGTATTGAAGAAACACATTACATATTGACATGATATAAATAAATAAATTATTCAAAATGATTTATAATTAATATAATAATACAATAGCTGATTTTAAAATGTGGTAATGACTTAAAAATGATAGAGTTCATTGTATTTTCATTGAGATTTTAAAAATTATTATTTTTTAAAAAATGTAGAATAAGCTTACTGCTTATATTTCTTTAGCAATTATTTAAAAAATGACCGCGGATTTTATTAGGTAAGTATCCCTTAGCGTATAACGCAAAGTTAAAGTAAAAAGAAGCAACGTACTTATTTAATATTTTTGTTTGTTTATAAAAGAAAAAAAAGGATGAATTTAATTTATAATAATAAGTTAATATCTCTGGCAAATTACAATTCATCTAACTCCAAAGTAACTGTATGCTTTTAATCGAACACGAACCTAATGAAGGTTATGATGGCATTAGTTTTACACGCTAAGCCGTCGACAAACGAGATAGCCAAAATAGATATAACTTGAATAATTCTACACAACAGAATTGGCACAAATGTGTTGCGACATTCCTCTTGCAAAGCCAATATAAGATGAAAAGTAAAACAAATGGCGGAGAGTTGACCGAACCAAGCTAAATCCAGACAAGGTCTCGCGTTGAAGGGCGCTCCGACCGACCGCCTTTGTGAGGCCATTTACTCCGCCAATACAAAGGTGCATGGTACCAACCTTACTGACTCATATACTCAATTACTTTACTTTCTTTTATGAAACGCACAATGTTGCTACACTACAACATTAATTGTATAATAAATTAAATGTAATTAAATAAAAATGTAACGTAATAAAATTAAGAGAAACAAAAATTTATGAAATTAATTTATGTGCTTGATATATATGTTATTGTAACAAAAATATTAAATCATACTTACATACCATAACTACCAAGTTTTGGTGTATACATATTTTAACATTTAAACAATTTAATTATAATATTTATTATGAACTTCATAAAAACTAAAAATGTATATTTTGATAAGTTTGACCCTATCTACCGTAAACTACCAGTTAAATAAAAACAGTTTAACCATAGAATAAGTAATCGTACTATAGTTTAACTGCTGCTAATTACTTTCCATCTGGTACTTAACTAGGTAATTAGCTGTTTATGAAATAAGGAGGTTCTAAATTCGACAATATTTTTATTGTTTCAGAGGATTTTACTAGATGAACCAATTCGATCATTATTTTTTAAAGAAAGCTAGTAGCTATACATTTTTGATTTATACTCTTTAATACATATTTAATTGACTTCAACTACATTTTTAAAACATTTCAATGTTATTTTAATAATCATTAAGTAACGTAATATTGAAAAAAAATAATGCAGATAAAAATGAAGTTGGTTTCTAATCGATTTTAAAAAGTAGAAGGTTTTATGATAAACTCCTATTTTTTTTGGAATGACTAATGTGTTGCCAACCTCGCGGTTTTTACAACTTCACCGGGCTTTGTCCCTATATCTTTATGTATGTTAGTATGTATATGAGTTTATGTTGCACCTTTACTTCAATTAATATGTAGATTTTTATAGATAAAAAAAATCTGAACCAATTTTAAATAAAAATATTTGAAGTTTTCTCGACATAATACAAAACACTACTGCTGCTTAATGAATAAAATAGTATTTAAAAGGGTTTTTCAAATATCGCTTGTAGAAAGTCGATTTGGCCAAAAATGAAATGTTTTTTTTGCATTCTATTGAAGAGGCTAACTTTATTAGGCTTAGAAGATGCAAACCAGAATAATTACTAACATCATCTCTCTGAACAACAGACATGCACGATAAAGTCAAGATTTTTTAGTAAAAGAAGTAATAATAAAAGAAGTAATTCACAGTCACCAGTTCCCCGTTGAGTTCTCTAATCATAAAATTAATGCTGTTCGATGTCGTAGATATAAATAAATATATGACATGTGATTTCCTTTCAATAAGTATGATTAAATAAAAAAATATAACTTTAAGTTTGTTCTTAGCATACTTAGTCGAATGCATTTGATAAGATTGGGACCACCCGTGTTTTACTTAACAGACTTAATCAAAAAGAATTAATTAACATCAATAAATATTGCACCACCGCTTAAAGAAGACCCCTCAAACAATTTCAGTGTTTATTAATTCATATGTAAGGTAAGGGAAAGTAAGAGGATATGGTGAGATCTGATTATAATGGTAGGAGTGATAATATTAGTGCTTGATTGGAAGTTATTTGCATTTAAAACCGAAACCGAAATTTGGCTGAATATGGATAAAACCGAAATCTTTTACCCTGTGTTGGTCCGGGCTCCTTTGTAGAATAGACCATCTGCCTTTCTTGCCAGGCAGCTCGTAAAAGGCGAGCATAGGCTTATTATCACTAACACCGTGACATCTGACTAGGTGGTAGGGTTTCGCAGCGACTTGCCCGGATTGGTACCACCGCTTTACCTATTCCTGCCGCCATAACGTCCGTGTTCCGGTTCGGAGGGTAAGGTAGCCGGTAAACTTACTTTTGCTCGAGGCCTAACATACTGACCTCAGGTTGGCAACGCACCATTACCATCTTTGGTGTCTCTAGGCAGCGTGAATTTCTTTCCATCAGGAAATCCGTCTGCTTGTTTGCCTTACTATAACATAAAAAAAATCTAATTTGTCATTGTTGTGACGTTACTTTTTTTGTTATTTCCTATAATAACAAAAGCTTTTACATTAAAGGTTCTTTAATAATAAATAATCTACTGATTTGGTGACACACTTTATTATATTGTCATTTCAAAATAATTGCACTTTCCAAATTCGTTAAGCTTACAGCTTCGATTTCTAAAATCTCGGTTTTATGTTTGCGACATTACCACTTTTAAGTTATATAAGCGACGAAGAAGATATTTATATGCTTGCTTGCCGTCCAATTTTATAAAACAAATTTAAGCTTTCTGAAATCTAAATAGGTCTGTAACTTGCAGTCGTAGTTTACATTCTTGCTCAATTTTTATTCTTGAAAAAGAATGTGCCCATATCTACATTACATTGCTACCCTGACCTGCGTACTAATTAAATAATTTCCAAACCTTTAATGTCTATGTTTATAGCTTAAAATAAATAAAGAAAATTTATTGTAGACTACCGTAATTAATATTATTAGACACGATTTCATATCTTAGGATGCTGACGACGAATTTTGAATTTATTTTCTATTTTATCGCCTTTGTGGTCTAGCGGTTTAGGTGTTCAACTTGACTGCATGAGGTCCTGGGTTCGGTGCCTGGGTCGGGCAACAAAAAGAACATTTGGTTTTTTCAATTTTCTAATAAAAAAATGTTGCTTGGGATTGGATAATATGTGCCCGGTTTTGACGATAGGCTTGCCATCTATCACAATATGGGACTTAGTATCTTCGGCTAGTCGTGGGTGCCCTGGTTGTGCCTTTGCCTAGCTCTTCGTAGATATAGCGTGTAGATACTTTTTTTTTATTTTCTGTAGCTTTGGCACCGAAACCGAAACCGTAATCCAATTTGAAAATTAACCGAAACCGAATATTCAGCTTTATTCATACATCACTATTGTTGAACAGAACAGTCTAGACGAGGTTTTGCTTCGCTGAACTGATGTAGTTGTGGTTGCTGTGGTCTCCTGCGGCGTTCCCACAAAGTTGAATGCGCTGCTTACAAGAAAATTGCTTTTTTTGTAATTCAAGGACTCATTAGAAAAAGAAAATGATTACACAAACTCTCCGTTTCGTGTTACATTTATTTTGTTTACCTGTTTAAAAACCATTGTAAAATTGTAAATTCAATTTTTAATACTTAAATATAACACACAATTGCAGCACTTTTACTTAGTCAGTTTTAAAGAGGGAGTGCAAAGTATCTGTACTTTTTTTTACTTGTTTTACTTTAAAATCTTATATTAATCACCAAATACACTCAACTAATGCATAACTCCACCAAAATATCATTACTCGATTTCGTTTTCTCTTTCTTATCCATATACCGTAGGATAATTGTTATTATTTTTATGCAACAGTCTTAAGATTCCAGCCTAAGGTTGGCAACGCATCATTAACTTCTTCCATCTCTGCAGGCAATGAGTAAAGCTTACAATCAGTAGATCTGACTACTGATTGGCCTTTTTATGAAAACAACTAGCAGTTTTATGCAGCTTCGCTTGCCAAACTTGGCTTCTTCTGCACCGATTTTGATGAAAGAAACTTGTCACTTAGGGATGATGTAGCATTCCAAAGGTGAAAGAATTTTTGAAATCGATCCAGTGGTTTCGAAGCCTATTCATTTCAAACAAACAAACAAAAAATCATACATTTCTTCTTTATAATATTAGTATTGACAACAGTGTAGCCACAAGCACACTCGAAAACATGTGCTGAATTCGTACATAAAATAATTTACAAATTCGACTCGAACTTGGCCAAATTACACTAGTCTAGAAATAAAAAGATAACACCGTGTAAAACAACTTGGAAGATAACACGAGCGATATCAAGTGCAACAACCGAACCTACCTTAACATGATAAACACATTCATTGAACTTTCTGAACCGCAACTATAAGGGAAAAAATCTGACGCATCGCTGGATAAGCTCCCTTTATGACCTATATCCACTCCCTCCGTTCTTAGGGCTTACAATGCATGCCTAAAACTAACCTAACTCAACAGTGCTGTACTTAAGATTTGCAAACTAAAATAACTGGGATAGTCAGCTGCCGGGATAGCAGCTGACTATCCCAGTACATGTGTTTCCGCATAGCTTCCTCATAGTTTAATTTATGGATATGGGCCGTCAAGACATCATGCGCATGATTCTTTGAACAATTTTTCAATAAACACTACTAATAGACGCTTGTATCTAGTTATCTGAATTTGCCTGAAGCGTGAGGAAAAGTTTTGGGAAATATAAAAAAACATGAGACTGAAATAAAAAACGAAAAAAAAGAAAAAATGCGTGTTTCATACTCCTGGTGTTACGGAAGTCCGTGGGCGGCGGTGGTCACTTTCCACCACTCACTTGCTCGTTAGCCTCCTCTTATAAAAAAATAAAAGTAAAAGAAATGCAAAGGAAAAATTGAAATGCTTCGCTAACTGAAGTTCCCCTCGACCTATATTCACCCTCGGTACTTAGGGCTTACAGTGCGTGCCTGGAACTGACCTAACCCAACAGTGCCGTACTTGCGGGTTGCAAACTAAAATAACCGGGACAAAAGTCAGCTGCATTTTGTCCCACACATGTGTTAATTTCCGCATAACTTTCTCACATTCATTTGTGATATTTGTTTTTATGATATCGGAAGACAATAATGATGGATTTCCGATGCCAAGATTATCATTAAGCTTCACAGATAATATATGAGGAAACTTAAAAAAAAAATATCGTCTCTGTGGTCTAGCGGTCCAGGTGTGAGACTTGACTTCATGAGGTCCCGGATTCAATTCCCGGGTCGGGCAACAAAACGAAAATATGGTTTTTCCAATTTCCTAAAAAAAAATGTTTCTCGGAATTGGATATGTGCCCGGTTGCTGATAGGCTTGCTACTTATCACATTGTGGGACTTACGGCTAGTCGTGGGTGCCCTGGTTGTGCCTCTGCCTACCAATTCGGAGATATGGGCGTGAAGATACTGTGGAAACTAAATGTTCTATATAACAAATGTTAAATTAATAATAAGTTAGAATTCTTAAAGTTTGAAGAACTAATAAATAATCCTTAAATAAAATGAAACTTACCTAACAAAAATTTGTTTTCTTAATAGACATGCAAGTTTCTCATTTATCATGAAAAAGTCACACTTAGTTAAAATTACTAACAATTACCTATAAGAACCATAATAAATAAATAAATACTCAAGTTCATTTGATGACCTATTTTCACTCCCTCGGTACTTAGCGCTTAGTCAGTCAGTTCCAGGCATGCACTAGCATGCCTGGAACTGACCTAACCCAACAGCGCAGTACTTTCGAGTTGCAGCTAAAATAATCGGGACGAAAGTCAGCTGCTCTGTGTGTCACATGTGTTTTTCAGATTTCATTTTTAATTGTTGTGATGTTAGCACATTATACACATTTTATAATCAAAGCATCTTTCCAATAAAGGGGATTTCGTTTTAAATTGTTGTGATGTTAACACCTTATAAACATTTTATAATCAAAGCATCTAATATTTTAATTGCAACTTATTCTTCCGCAAACAATTCAGATGTATGTATTGGCCTCAATCGTTGTTTTATTAGGATCAGACAATTAAATCTCTTCATTTTTGACTTAGAATGACAGTTTGAGATAGTAGTTTTTCCAGACGAAATGACAGTAAAAAAAGTACACTTAAACAAAAAAAACTGCAACAGTAAATACGAATTGTTTAATGCTTCGCTGACTGAAGTTCCCCTCGACCTATATTCACCCTCGGTACTTAGGGCTTACAGTGCATGCCTGGAACTGACCTAACCCAACTGTGCCGTACTTGCGGGCTGCAAACTAAAATATCCGGGACGAAAGTCAGCTGCGTTGTGTCCTACACATGTGTTAACTTCCTCATAACTTTCTCACTTTAATTTGAGACTGTCGAATTCGCGATATAAAAGTATTGCTAAATTATATTATGGTTCTGAAATAGCTGATATTTGCTTGGATTGGTACCTATCCAGGAATATAGATTTACTGCTTACTTCTTAGTAAATTGACAAATTGACTCTCGTCTCTTAGAAGGTGCAAGCAAGCAGACGAGAGTCAATTTGTCATTAACCCTGTGACTATGATTAACCGGAAGCGATTTGTGACGACCGGTCTACCACTTTACCTATTTCTAACGCTCAAATTCTAGCATTAGTTATGTTTCCATGTGAAGGATACAGGGAATAGCAGACTCATTCGAAAGACTGATTCTTCTTGTTGGCAACGTATCATCTAAAACCTATCTTATAATTAAACATAGACTAACGTGGGAGTAAAATTAAGTTGATATTGTAGTCTGTGTTATTTTGTAATAAAGACTGTAATACCAGGTTGAACTTTGGAGTACTTTAATTCGCGTTTAATATAAGGACTCTTAGCGTCATAATACAGTGTACTACTGGCGAAAATCTGTGCTTTCTCCTGATCACATTAAAAGACGCCTGAAAAGATACATTTGGAACTTTTTATGTCCTTTCGTAAGCAAGCTGTACATATCAATATGGTATAGTAGATCCAAAAAAGTTGTACGGTTTTGTATAATAAAACTTAGTTTCCAACTTTCCAATGTACGTTAATGCATTAAAAGGGATGGTCTAACACATAATAGCTCTCACAAACAGTCTAATGGTTTTCTTAATTAAAACTATAAGCTTTTATGGCGACGCTAATGAACAAAACCCCAAATTGAATATTGCCTCTGCCTGCCTTTGAGTTGATTAATTCAGTTTATAACCCTGGGGATTTAATAACATCTTATCCTTGGTTAACGGTACGGACGTTTATACCCATACTTGATATTTAGTTACAAAATTAGTTACTGTTAGATATGTCGAGTTATGCTAAACAGATGTATGTACTAATAATTTGGTATGGGAACAATTACAGTTATACTGTACAGTTCATCTCCAAAGCATATATCTGATAATTTTACAATAAAGTTCAAGTCGATTGACCCGGATTAGTACCACTGCCTTACCTTGCCGTTGACGTGTTCCGGTTAGGAGTGTAAGGCAGCCGGTAAACTTACTTTTGCTTGAGGCCTAATGTCCCGGCCTGTGGTTGGCAACGCACCGTTACTACCTTTGGTGTCTCCAGGCGGCGTGAATTTTTTACTGATGGTGGGAAATTTACACCGCCACGGAAACCCATCTGCTTGTTTTCCTTCTACTATAATAAAAAAGGGTCATTAATTGATGTTTCCACGTGAAGCTCATGATCATAGCTATTGCATGAGGTTATTATGGCGCTCGCTAAACCATATTTATTGCAATTAATTTCTAATATGTACTTTTTTTTACTTTTTAATTTTTGTAAGGACATTTTTAATTATTTATACGGGATACTAACGATCTCTTTTTATTTTATTTGTCGATTTAAAATTAAAAGTCATCTGTAAGGACAACTTACAAAACGTAGAGTATTATTCTAAAACGAAGTCCTTCGTTGGTTTTTACTGCATTGTGGTATTTTAATTACACTACTTATTACATATTTATTGATACTGTAAAAAGAACAGATAGAGATAGAAAACGTTTAATTTTTTCTACCACTATTTAAATTCACGCGTTTGCCAGTTTGCGCACTGCAAATGTCATTTAACAGCTGCATCGTCGACAACTAATAATTAAAACATTCTTTCGTATTATAAATGCAACGTTTTTGTTTGTTAGTTCAATATAGACGAATAAGTAGGATATATAAAATAACCTCGTAATATTAATTTGGAAAAAACTATAACTGCTTAGTGCTTAATAGCAAAAGTATTACATCCAAAAAATATGAAATACTGTGAAAATAATAACAACGCAAACAGTCCAAATTGAATTAAATTTTTTAACCCATCTCTACTTTTTTATATTTCGGGTAAAATCCGTTACCGTAACAATTTTTATATGAAAGTGACAACAAATAAAAGAAAAAAAAATTACACAGTTTTGTATAATTTACTATGGACCAATTTTAAAATGACCATATAAAACGTCTTAACGGTCAGGTAAATAACTGACTGATTCTTGCAACAGCGACACGTGCTTATTTATGTTTTATAGATTTAAGACAGAGAAAAAAAAACTTTTACTAGGCGATAGAGTTTCGCGGCGACTCACCCGGATTGGTACCACCGCCTTACCTATTCCTGCCGCCATAGCGTCAGTGCTTGCCGTTGACGTGTTCCGGTTCGGAGGGTAAGGTAGCCGGTAAACTTACTTTTGCTCGAGGCCTAACATCGCGGCCTCAGGTTGGCAACGCACCATTACCACCTTTGGTGTCTCTAGGCGGCGGTAATTTCTTACCATCAGGAAATCCGTCTGCTTGTTTGCCTTCCAATTACATAAAATAAATTAAAAAAAAATAGTGTATGTACTCATGTACGCACGTAAGAAGTTATACTTCATTGGCGTAACAATCCAAAAATACCAAATAAAAAGGTTCCCAACTAACTTAAGGGTGTTGCTTTTTTCTGTCGGTAGCAACTAAATTCAGACTGTCACATTTATCTGTCGGTGTGTGCGCACATCGTAAAAATTCACTCTCATCATTTTTCCCAATCGCGCCAAAAGAAGTATAACTTCAAAAATAAATAAACTTTAAAATAGTTACAGTAACTAACGAAATTTAAAAAAAATTGTTTAATCCAATTTTAACGTCATCTAGGTACACAAAATATATACATTATTAATTATAACTTAAGAACCACTTACCCTTGCCAAACCACTTTATATAAGTCTTCAACATTCTTACAGCTATGAACAATCTGACAAAAATAAACATTGAAATATATTCATAATGAAAGAACAATCTTCCTAGAGTTCGTTAGAATCAAAAACATGAGTATAGGACTTGACTGCGAAATACAGTTTCTTATTAGCCACAACGTCAATCAATATAGGTGTGGTATTGATAGGCGGCAATGAGTTGCATTGTCCAAAGGATCGATTCCAACGTCTGTCGCCCCCGCGTCTATTTTTACCGCTCCATTGCCTACTCCCCTCACTGCATGTTTCCTGCCTTTTATTAAACTATCTGTATGTTAATTAACTATGGCCTCGTTGTACGTCTGTTTACTTTCAGTTGGAAACGTTAGTTATTTAAGGATTTGTTATTGGTTCCCAGTTTTTACTGATTGCCGGTCAAAGCAGCTACTGAAGCTATCACACTTGAGACATTTTGGGTATTAGCTCTATATTAATATACTAATTTTTTTGAATGAGGATTGTCTGATCGAGCTATTAGTTGTTATTATTCAGTACTTGTCACTATCATGTTTCAGGTTTAACATCCCAGCCTCTCATTACTAACGCATCCTTAACATTTTGTTTGTATATAAACGACGCTATTTCTTCCCACCAGGAATTCAAACGGCTGTTTCCCTTTAAAAATGTACATCTTTAAATATGTGATAACTAGATTGTTATGTTTGTGCTTATTTGTTTTTCTGCTTACTTACAATTATGATTGCTTACAAATATGTCGAGCGTGATGATATTTATTAAAAAACTTGGAGGCATCTATATTGGATTTTTTTATCATTGGACTCAAGAAGCTCTTCTTATGTAATCATACCATTGAATTTTCGTTAACGATTTTAATCTTACGTAAAACTATTTTGTGACTTATACATATAGTATCGTTTTTGTTTGTTAAAAAGGCTCAAAACATCTAAAATTATCTCTATAATGATTACTAAAAGCGACAATCATAAGGTCTACCATTATGGCATCAGGGAAAAGTATCTCAAAGACACTAAAAGCATTAAAGTAAATTACTTACTCATGTCCTTTATTTTTTCAACCTTCAAACATTTAATTATAGTCCTGCACGTTGTCAAACCGAACACTCCTTGTGGTCCTTTCTTTTTCTATCACAAAGGTTTGTATTATCTATCTCTTTCTATAGGGGCATCTGGTATACATAAACCTGCCTCTGTTTACGTTACGTCTACGTGTTTGATGTTGCGCGTGTGTGGGTCTAGGGGGTGCAAGCATGTGTGTCTACAGCTGTTGTGGGTTTATAGAGTTCGTCTCACTCACTCGAAATTCGTCCTATGACCTACGTCCCGACAACTGAATATTTCCCGACTAAAATTCCACTATTGGAATACATTGCGATTTTAATATTCTCTTTTATTTCTAAGAAACCGTTTCCAATGTCTTTGTATGTAAATAATTAAGACTTAAAGTTTATTTAGTTTGTGAAACCAGTAGATATTGAAAGTTTATTTTTCATAGTATTAATATGAACCTGAGAATTTGATTGGACTTGACTGAATGAGGTCCCGGGTTCGAATCCCGGGTCGGCCAACAAAAAAGTAAAATTGGATTTTTCCAATTTTCTAATTAAAAAAAAATTGTTGGTGGGGATTGGAAATGTGCCTGGTTGGCGATAGGCTTGCCACCTATCACATTGTGGGACTTAGTGTCTTCGGCTAGTCGTGGGTGCCTTGGTTGTACCTCTGCCTACTCTTCGGGGATATGGGCGTGAAGATACTTTTTTTTTAATATGAACCAGATTAGTCTTTTCAAGGAATTGGAAAGCAAACTATTAAATTATTTTCCTGGTGACAAAAAATACAAGTATGTCGTCTTTATCATCGTACATCAAAAAATATAATGATGCATTGCCAACTTAAAGCTGAATTTAAGCCATACTTATAATAGTTTGTAGACTACTCTACCCTTATTATCAAAACATGACAGTAGCAGGCATTGATGTTATTGCCTTAGGAGTTAGGAATAAGCAAAACAGTTGTGCTAAACCGAGTGACATGTCGCATGACTTTACCTAATAGCGAACTCTACATTCTTTCTTTCTAAAGAGGCAGGTGACTCATACAATTCTGACTAAAAGTGGAAGTGGAGTGGAAATTCCGTATCAATGTCAGAAACAAGTGCAAAATGAAGAAACAACAGTTGATTATAGTGTTTCGGCGCGTCTTTTTTTGAACTCAAATTGGAACAAATTAAGCAAAACTTTAAATACACTTCTAAATTATAAAACAAAATGGCGGATCAAATATTTTTGTACAACCAACCAATATGAGTATAAAACGAGAGAAATATAAAACACATTAGGTAGGTACTCATTAAAACAAATCGTATTCAATAAAAGCTTGTTTTTAAAAATACCTTTGTCATTAATTATTTATCTTCGCCACTAATATAAACAAAAACATCCATCACATTCGCAGTGAATAGTGATAAAAGTTAGTTCAACTGGTACAGGGTTTCAAACGGTTGTGTTTTTTTGTACACATTCTGCACTGTCGCAGTGTCAACGACCTCAGCCGGCTGTTTCACTATTGTTGATGCAAGCGCGAAGCAAGACGGGCCGGAACTATTGTAGTGCCACAGTTTATAATAAAAGAACCGTGAATAATAAAGAAAATGACGCGTAGACGTCATTACTTGACTCGCTCACAATTCAGAACCATTCACAAATTTTGAACCAATCTAAAATGCTTTAACAAGTCGTAACATCTAAACATTTGACGAATTTAAAACAGATTTTGTTTACTATGTTACTTTTTAATATATTCACGTACATATCCCTATAGCGGTGGGTAGAGGTACACAAAAGCAACAATAACTAGTCGAATATGCTATCCCATAATGAGGTAGGTGGCAAACTGGGCACTTATCAAACCTGGGCAACATTACTTTTGTTGTAAATATTTTTTGTTGCTTTTCAAAGTATTAAAAGTTTAAGCAGCCTTTCCTTTTTTTGAAGTTCTACTTCTTTTGGCGCGATTGTGAAAAATGGTGAGAGTGAATTTTTACGATGCGCGCGCACACCGACAGATAAATGTGACAGTCTGAAGTTAGTTGCAACCGACAGAAAAAAGCAACACCCTGAAGTTAGTTGTGAACCTTTTTATTTGGTATTTTTGGATTGTTACGCCAAAGTATAACTTATTACGTACACACTCTTTTTTATTTTCTTTTTTTTTACAAGAGGAGGCAAACGAGCAAGCAAGAGTATCACAGATGCGTTGCCGACCTTTAAGGAATGAGTACGCTCTTTTCTTAAAGGTTCCTAAGTCATAATCGTTTGGGAATACTGCCCTTGGTAACTGATTCCACAAAATTTATGTTCAAGGTAAAACATGCCTTCGGAATCGTACAGTTGTAGATCGCCACGCATCAAGATTTTTGATTTTTTTGACATTGTCATTTTTGGGAGCTGGAAGTAGATATAGAGGTGGGGATAGAGTACCTGGTAGAACTGTACATTTGTCCTTACCAAATGATAGCGATACATACCAAAAAATAGTGTTCATAGACAATTGCTGTCTTTTGCCAACTGCCCTGGTACAAGAAATTCAACAATCTAAACACATATTATATCACTAGCGGATGATGGGGTCATCACTTCCCTACACCATACAAACTTGGAATAAAACATGAAATTTAAATATGCGGTGAATTTTAATTTGTGTGTCTGTAATAAAAGCCTGTGCATATTTCATGTGTGACAAAATTAGAATATTCTTGGCGGAGCAATGTAACGACCCAACACTAATTCATGGAATATTCTAGTATTTTGCAAAGCTGCAATAACCCACTACTGCAGTCTGACTAAGTGGTACCTAGACGTATAGACTATATGTATAATTAAAAATTTAAAGACGGAAATAGCTCTTTCAATATGTCTTCGTTGTACGTCTCTCTCTTTTCACTATTACTGTCGATTTCGTTGTGACGTCATCCCCCAAACACGCGAGGTCGATGCTCGATTTTTCTACCTGCATTTTTTGTAACATCCCTCAGCGGTATCGACAAAAGGGTGTGCTTCAGTCGACTCCAGTGCAGGTACATACGACATCCGTAAAAAAACGTAACCATAAACGAACGTTCCTTGAGAAAGCACAGACATACAAAGTGACGGTTTTGTAATAAAGCATAGATTCAATCTCGCAGATAACACTTACTAATGTATATTAACAAGTTAACTATATTTTAGATTGCTGTCCGGCAAACTTCATACCAACCCCGACCCATGCGTTTTATCTGATTTTAATTATTTTATAGTTATTTTACTATCTGGGGTTAAAAGGATTTCGTAGAAGCCGGTTCATTATTTTTAGCGTTATAACCGGACATAGTTTGAACCACATTTAGACACTTTTTTATGTAAATCTACACACTTCATAAATATTGTTTTTTTTGCATATAAAAACACTTTTTGGTGCATATATGTACAAAAAATAAATCCTATGTTTTTTTGCATGCTTAGACACTTTTAGAGAATCTACAAATTGAGACACTTTTAAATAAAATTAAGCGACTGATATTACATAAGATGATGGTTAAGTTCTACGGTTGATAGACATAAAACACTTTTCATTTAACTAGATAACACTCAACAACAAGTAAATATATATAAACCAAATTTATCTAAATCCAAAGTAATGTGGACCTGTTATTTAATTCTGTCGATATAAAAATAAACACCACGAAATAGACACATATTCATCACACAGATCCTTGTCCCTATCACGATTAGAACGCGAACCAATGTAACTATCAAACTTTGTATATTATAAAGCTCTAAAATATAAAGTTAGTTTAAAACTGTCAGTGCTTTCCGTACTTATCTTTCTGTCGTGTAGATGTTGGCGTTCTTCTCCAGAAAAGTCTTGATAAATCTTGAATAAGACTTCTCTAAAAAAATTCTTACCATAATCTATTTAACATTTGTTTTTTTTTTATTTGACTTCAAATTAAAAAGTCGAAAGAACCGCTTCATATTCATTTCTTTTAATTAATTTGCAACGACTAATGTATAGAATGTTTTTTTTTGTCGTCTAAACTTAGTGAAATCCATTGTAAATATTTTCTAGACGTCTGATTAATAAATATAGTCTAAAGTACTCGAAGGTTCAAATTAGGTATTATACTATTTATAACACTGTCATGCATACTATAATACCACTTTGACTTTATTTATATTTTTTTACAAATTCCAGCCACACTATATATCGAAAATGTTTATGTCAACTGGAAATCAAAACACCCTCATATTTTATTTACACTTTTAAAAAATACACTTGTGTTGTGGAAAAAATAAAAATTATTCATTATCAAATTCAGTTGGCAAAAATACTCTCGGCATTCGGTGTATGGCCGACATTCGAAGTATCGCCGACATTCGAACAAAAGCTATATAGAGTACATCCTTGTCCCAAAGCCCTACTTCATTGAGGACGGGGTTCCCGTTGCGCAACGTCGCAGGTCGCTGATCCCTTACAATTGGGCCGGCCAAAAATGTGTCAAGTTGAACTCCGGTTGTTGACCCTGTGTTTACCTCTTTGACAACGAACTATCGGGAGTCTTGCTATTGATAAGGTGTTGGGAGGTAGAATACAAAATTATGGAAGGAGGTTAAGAATGCCTCCTATGTTGGGATGTGATGACCCCATCGACTAGTGCTACTTGTAATTTATTCAAAAATATGTGTATCTGGACAAATTATGCGGATTTAAAATCAAAGAAAATTATATGCATTGATATTAGTATCCCAGAAGAGGTTGATCTCTATCTACCTCTTTGGGTATACTACAAACGACCCACGATTACCTGAAGTAACTTAGTTGCACATTTTGATAGGTTACAAAGCGGTCGCCAATCGGGCAACTATCATTACCGGGCAACGTTATTTTTATTACAAAATTAAAAAAAAACATTTAAGAGTTACTCTACCTAAGCGTCGAACCCGAAACCTCAACGCTTACACCGTATCACAGAAACAATTAAATACCGAAAGCTATATAACCACAAAAATACAGATATCAATTTTAATTACGGCGGGAAATCGAACCCAACATCTTTGATGGTGTTTGGCGTATTTACCTTTATTTATTTACTAGCTGATTCGATCGAAGTTGTTTCATCCATGTTGGATTTTTTATCTTAATGACTTTATCCTGAAAATAATTAACTCAACAACAACAAAAAAATAGAAAATGTGTATTTTAAATTTTCTAATATGATAACGTTGCTCGGGATTGGATATGTGTCAGGTAGGCGAAAGGTTCGCCATCTATCACTTTGTGGGACTAACGGCCAATATATCAATCCTAATCCAAAACTTGCTGTCCAAGATTGATATTTTGATCCATTTATGTTATCGCTTGCCAATAACACATCTGTCGACAGGATATATATGGCAATTACGTATAGGATAGGCCGGTGGATACACAGCTATCTAGATTGCTTAAAATCCATCTTTAAAGAAATATTATTAACATTGGCCGTTAATGTCTTCGGCTAGTCGTGGGTGCCCCGATTGCGTCTCTGCCTACCCGTTTGGGGATATGGGCGTGATGATACTTGAATACAAATTACTTAAAGTAACATAAAAATATTAACCTGCACTTAAAAAGTAAAAAGTACATGCCTCCTCACTCCCTCCTGTTTTGCTAAGCACTATTCTTTTAATTACACTATTAAAACATTTTAGCGTGAAACATCAAATGAAAGACTTAAATATGAATGTGGTAGACATGTGAAATTTTCGGAATAGGGTCTCAAAACCATAAAAAGCAGCTTAAGTAATATGTTTTGTAATGGGTCAGTAACATCAAATTGGGGTTGTTTATTTTATTTATCTATTTAATTAACATATTACAAAAGGTTAGCGTTTCTTTAATAGAAGTTAGATGAAAGTTAATCTAAAATTAAGAAAAAGATACTAAGAAATATTAATAATTAATAAAAAATATATATATACTATAAAAATATAGCCTCTCTCACTAATTTTTACTCTAAAGTGACATTTTCTTATTGTTGCATATCAAGAATTATAAATCTTAACATTATATCGATAGAGAACGTAACACAACCGAAAAACATACAGTCCAATTGATAACCTCTTCGTTTTTGGAGTTGGTCAGAACTTTAATATTTTTTTAAGACTGCGTGGCCCGTGTTTTCTACCTAGCTTATGTTTTATATTTCTAATTGGCTTACATATCTAGGTAGCTCATGGTTACATTGCAGTTGGTCGTGGATTGCGAAAACTCACCTGTGAACCGCTTTCTTGTATTATAGAGTAGGAGGTTCCCATAAAAAATGGATTTTTCAAGATAAATATTAATGACGGTTCCATAAAGCAGGCTGTACTTACCTGATGATGGTATCGTCACAAGTCATCGATCTCCGAATATTTGCCAAGTTTTCAGGATCATCTTCTTTTATTATCCAAGGTTTTCGGGAGCTCCTTTTCTACACAATTTAGATTTTTTTCTCTTCTTTTATTTATTAGTACTAGTGATTTACTGTAACAGCATTGAAGTTTTATTCAAAAAAATAAAAGACTTTGGATATAAAATAAAACAATGTTTTATTAATAAAAAATGGTAACCATTCATTGTACTCGTGACGCGTCTTTAAAACTTAAGCTGGTATTATAAAGCTGAATATTTTGATTGTTTGCTTACATGCGCCAATCTCAGGAACTACTAGACTGATTTGAAAAATTCAAGTCACTGTTAGATAGCCCATTTATCGAGGAAGGATCACTACGCACTAGTACAATATATTCATCGCCATAATTATTTAAGCGTTCTTCACGTTTAGTCATGGAAACCGTATATAAAACTAGCTGCTACCTGCGGCTTCGCCCGCGTTTTCACAGAAACCCGGTGTGCGATCGGGATTAAAAATAGCCTATATGTTAATCCAGGTCACAATCTTTCTGTCTTCCAAATTTCAGACAAATCCGTTCAGCCATTCGAGCGTGAAAGAGTAACAAACATCCATACATACATACTTACAAACTTTCGCATTTATAATATTATAATAGGACTATATTCACATTACCGAATGTTATGTCTACTTCAGATATAAAAGTCTTTGAACATAAGTTTTAAATGTTAAAACAGGTTTGCGTCAATCCTTGCTATAAACAGTGCTTTTGACTTACGACAGTAAAACGTTTATTATTCACGAGTTGTTGCCTTCGTGTAGAAAAGAAATAATTGTAATGGTGTCTACGTGGGAGATAAATAATTCATGGACATCTTTTGAAAAATAACATGGCCGGCGCGGATATATTATACTTGTAGATTCCGCCTTGAAAGTTGAGCTCCATTGTCACCTTACCCACACATGGATGGATATCGCGAGATTTTTTTATTAACCTACTCTGGTTACGAGAATCTTCGCGCCTGTACTCGTAAAGAAGTAGGTAAAAGTACAATCAGGGCAACCACAATAAGCTTAAATATGTAGTACCACTAGGTGACAAACCTATAGCAGGGAACTTGTTCAATCCAAGATGTCGTTGTTTCTTTTAGAAAATTGAGAAAATACATTTCGAGTTAAACGATCCGAATCGAACCCAGAACCCGTGATTGAATACATAAAAAAAATAAGTGTAGTAAATGAGATTTCTTCTAGTACCTGATATAGCAGTTAGTTATTTTTTATGAAATAGAGATACAATAAAGAATTAAACAAGTGTTAACCAAAAATAGCTTATCTCTATGTACCTATTTAATAAGAGAGATGTGTTCCAGTCAACTAGTTTAAGAAAAATAATTAAATAACCTGGTATACAAAAACCTAAATTATTTGTAACAAACCTACAAAATTCAATAAAAAACATAAACGATAATAATAACTAATGCGACAGAAGGAAGATGTTCTTTTAAAGTTTTAGGTTCTTTACATATGAACGCAATCCATTTAAAGTAATTTAAGTTGCAATTCTTTTAGAAAACTGCCTTGTTGATGGGGAAGAGGAAATCCACCTGAATGAAAGCCCTTTTATGTCATCAAATTAACACTCAAAACTCTCGACCTACCCCACAAGGCACTTGGTGTGAAGATATTATGTATGTATCTACTAAAAAGTACAAACTTTATGTACATACAAAAAAAAACATTATAGGTTAAGCTGGACCAATACGCTTATTTATTCGTAATCAATTTTATTTTCGATTTATTTGTAGAAGTAGGTAGGCACTTACAGTTTTAGGTCTAAAAGATTTGGCCTAGCGGAGTATAAATATTTTTTATGTAAAAATGCAAAAAGACATGAAATTACATACTTCTTTAATCATAATTTAATCTTACGTTTATAAAGTATCTTCACGCCCATATCCCCGAAGAGGTAGGCAGAGGTACAACCAAGGCACCCTCGACTAGCCAAAGACACTAAGTCCCACAATGTGATAGGTGACAAGCCTATCGCCAACCGGGCACATTTCCAATCCCGACTAACATTTTTTTTTATTAGAAAATTGGAAAAATGGAATGGAAGACATGAAATTACATACTTCTTTAATCATAATTTAATCTTACGTTTATAAAAGGATGCAAATATTTTTAATTCAATATTAGACATATTTGATAATAGTCGAACGAAAAATTGTCCTTAATACCCTGTGTATGGGTCAAAGTATTCTTATGTTTGTTTAAAAATCTTTCTTTTTTATTTTCAGGTAAGCTGTTCATGTACTTGGAGGTTTTCTAGGTAACAAATATGTTTTGTAATAGTCCAGTACAATTAAACTAACCTCGTCTGATGAAATGTGACGTTTAGATTAAAGTTAGTGATATACTATGGTATATGCTAGAAGAACCCTCTTCACTATATTCACGGGAAACACTACTTTAGGAAGTCTGATGATATTTAAAGGTCAAGTTATCTGTATATGAATAATATTTATGGACTAGTTCTATAGAAAGCTAAGGTAGTCGCAATTAGAACACACTCGTATAAACAAAAACACACAATATATATTTGAAATAGACCAAGGAAGCGGTTCTGTGACGAGGTAGGTATACTTCTAGAACAGCCTTTCCCAAAGTGGGCGATAACGCCCCCTTGTGGGCGCTGGAAGCCTAGAGGGGGGCGGTATAAATCTTGAAAAAAATG
>NJDC01000756.1:173510-185654 GCA_002245475.1 Calephelis virginiensis | reverse complement strand
AAATTTTTAATTCCTTTCTAACCCGTTAACGCGGGTAGTTATGTCCTATAGATACACAATTCTGAGTACCCACCAAATGAGTTCATCATTACAGATGAAATTCACATTTGGGACTTGAATCCTCAGTAGCTCAATTGGTTAGAGCATTCGTCGGCTTGAGACGAAAGGTTACAGGTTCAAATCCTGTCTGGGGCGAAATTTTTTCTTTCTTTAAAAATTTATAGATAGTTAAATGTGGTCACGTGGTTCGTTTTTCCTGCATCTCCTTGCCTATCATCACGCAAGAATTGGACGTCGATTTGTCTATCAGTAACCGTATCTCTTACTTATTTAAAGACATTTCAGACAGTTGAAAACACGCCTTCCAACAAACGTAACTTAGTTTCCATCTTCCGTTTGTTATTAATCTTTGATTACATCTAAGATCCAGATGGATGCACACCAATGTTTTTTTAATAACCTAGAACTCCTATTACATATTATTTTATACTCGTATATACAATTCTCGTGTCACAATGTTCGTTCTCGAACTCCTCCGAAACGGTTTGACCGATTCTCATGAAATTTTGTGAGCATATTGGGTAGGTGTCAGAATTGGCCAACATCTATTTTTCTTACCCCTTAGCGACAAGGGTGACTCACTCCAAATTTTTCACTAAAATTACATTATAGAAAAGTAGAAGATAAACGTGTGCCGGGTCAGCTAGTAATATTCATTATAAAATTTTAATACGCGCAAGCTTTTTGTTATCCCTATGGCAAAAAAAAAAGTAAAGTAAAGAAATAAAGAAAGATGAGTCACATTTAAAGTTGTTACATTAATAAAGCGCCATTCCAATAAACATTTAGTCTATGCCTATATAACATTATAACTAAAGTTTTGCAAATTATTACCGAAGTGTAGCAATGAAGCTTTATTAGTTTCAAAAGTTAAAGTTTTCAAACAAACGAAATCCTTTAGCTTTTATATGTATAGAAGTTATTATAGATTTGAAACGCCTACGTATTATGGATACCGCACACTCAAATGGGTTGCAGCGAGTCGGGTCGATGCGATACGACCCGGCATAGTGTGCGTTTTTTCGCATTTATTTTTGGTCGAGCATAGATTAATTGAGCCTCCGCCTTACCTATTCCTGCCGCTACAATGACAGTGTAATATTCCGGTCCGAAGGGTAGAACAGCCGGTAGATTTGCATAATAGACGTAACACCCCGCCCACAGCTCAGCAACACACCTATAATAATTATGGTGTCTTTAAGTTACGGTTGCTTCTTACCATAAGTCAGTCAGCAGCAGCTTGTTCCATCATTCTGTCTGTTTGACTTCAATTTCGTTACCACGTCTAAATTTGATATAATTATCGATTATCAATCATGATGTCATCGAGGTAGAATGTGAAAAAATATGCATTATCTCTATGCGGACGTAAACATACATTACATGCTAAATTCTGTCAACCTATGTTTCTGTCTGTGTCTGCCTGTTACTGTTTCAAGGCTTAACCTAGATTTTTTATATAACCTTGTTACACAATTAAGGTATGAACCTAAAAACTGAGCTTCAAGAAAAGCTGCAAGAAGTGAGCGACTCTAACCACCTCCTTTAATAAAACCTAGATTTCGATTGAATTTGAAATACGTTAATTAATAATACAAGTTCAAATATAGGCAAATTTACAAAATCAACTCCCAAAGGACTGTATTGGGGGATAAAATTTTGAATAAAAATCATATTGAAGTCAACCAAAGCTACTGTCAGAAGTAACTTATACGACAACAAAGTCACGTGTTAACAGATAGTAATGTATAACTCACAAACAACTTTTCGAATTTTGATAAAACTTTTATCGGACATAACCAACTTTTGGAAAAAAGAACCATAAAACTGTTCTTGGCGGAGTAATCGTCTACCAAACATACAATAAAACACGCAGCCGAATTAGGAACCTCCTCCTTTTGAAGTTTGATAAAAATATAATGTATGGATATGACTGTTCATAAATATCTTAATGCGAATTCATAAAACAAGATCTGAATTAGTAATCAATATCAGAGGATGTAGGTACGCAGGTGCTGAGAAGCGATTGCCCCGTGTAGGCGTAGTGGTTTATCTGATATCAATATGTTCCTTGTGTGAGACCGCACACCTTTAGAATTTGTGATTAGGATACACATAGCTACTGTGTATATGTGTCTTGTATTTAATGATATTAATGGCTATTTATTAGCGCGGGATGTGACATAACCATCATCATTAATTTACGTATGTCGGTAGCTATAACTACAGGTGGTAGAGTACTGTGTAAAGTATCTCCACCTGAGCTATTTCTTTCGCGAAACTTTCAGTACCTACATGCCATTGCCATTTTCTCTATTTTTTTAGGAACGTCTGCTTGTTTGACTTCTAGATCAAAAAATGATGCCTTGAAAAAGTGAAACTGGTTGATTAAGTGTCGAATAAATTGTATGGTGGAAAAGTACAAGGGTTATTTCAAAGTTACGCTTAAAAATCATTTGAACGAAATATCTGAACTAGTCATTTATTTTAATAACCGAGTCGAATCTTAATCGATGTAAACTCGATTGTAAGTTAAATTATTTTCCGGAATAACGTCGTTGTTGTTATAAATTAGGTATAATACATGATAATGTTGCCATTCTAACAGTATCTCTACGTATCTGCAACACGATTTCCTTAAAATATTCCGTGAATATAAAATTACCAGAGGCAACACAAAAACTTTCCATCCTACCCATGAGATAAAAATATATGGTAATATTTTTTCGCCCTTTGTATATAATAATCAGAAATAAATCTTGTGACTTAACTTTAGTGGCCGCACTCCAAGAGGTCAATTAACATTAAATCTATCGTGAAGTCACAATTTTGTGTTGACAATGTAGATTTAAATGGCTTATTGAATGACAGTTAAGTACGACCGCAAAATTTTAGAATAATTGCTAAACAAATGCTACTGCCACTTGATATTGATAATGTTGGGTAACTGAATAAAATGTGAGTGAGTTGTGATTCAGATCACAATTGAGAGTCCTTAAGCTGGAGCCGCGAACCGAATCACACGTTCTCAATCTTTAAAATTATTGCTAAGAATATATTTATGTAGTATTGATCGACAGCGACAATTATGAGTAACTAGCTGCTATCTGCGGCTTCGCCCGCGTTTTCACAGAAACCCGGTGTGCGATCGGGATTAAAAATAGCCTATATGTTAATCCAGGTCACAATCTATCTGTCTTCCAAATTTCAGACAAATCCGTTCAGCCATTCGAGCGTGAAAGAGTAACAAACATCCATACATACATACTTACAAACTTTCGCATTTATAATATTAATAGGATAATAGGATTTAACAAATATGTGAGATATGATTCAGATCACTCAAGTACTTAAGACAGAGTCGCAACGCAATTTATAGATCCTCAACCGCTAAAATTGTTGCTGAAACAGCTATTATCTATTATGAGTGACAAAGACAACTCAGCACGTAATTATCAACCGTGATAGCGATCAGAAATATCTCCAAGCCAGGGAAGCAAACCGATTCATAAAATCTTCAACCTCTAAAACTATTGTTATGAACTTCTAATACCAATTGACAATGATAAGGATTTGTAACATCAGAAATATGCATGAGCTGTGAACCTTTTCGTATACATATTTGTTTTGAGACGTAAATTTGTTGCGAAGACACGCACACGTCACATGTCAAAGATATGTAGGGTTACTCTTGAATCTCGATATCATGCGAATTGGAAATTGGAATCGTATATGTCACTTTAGGTACTTTTGAACACAGAATTAGGGGATGGTTAACATTTAGTTACAAATAAATTCGACAAATAGGATAAAATAATTTACTATTTACTATTAACTAAATGGCAATAATTCGCCAGTATTGTGTTCAAGAGTACCTAAAATGACATATTCGATTCCAACTTCCAATAATGCATGAATCGAGCTTCGAGAGTAACCCTACTGATCAGATTCACCGTTTTAAATGTCATCAAATTAATAGATCTACAAATCATCTTTGAAATGTTTTGTTTGTAATTGAGTCATGACTCACGTCTATCTGCATTTTCAGATCAGATCAATACTGAGCGATTGAAGCCATTCTCTTAATAGTAAAAGACAAAGTGTGATGATTTGTAGTCACCATTGACGTTACCGGTGCATCGCAATCTTAAGGCCACGGTGTTAAGCAATGTGATGAAGCTTATTGGCTATGATGAAGTAGAGAACAATCACAGGACTGATTCGATGACGACAGGAATATATATGGCAGTGGTATCAATCCAAGCAAGCAGTACTTAACAGTGATCCTCACTTTTTAACTGGCTCCAAAAAGGAGGAGGTTCGCAATTCGAATCCATGTTTTTTCAATTGTTTTGTGACGCGATTATTCGGCTAAAGCCGAAGATGGGAGTTTTGGCGCCATCGAGAGAAAATATTGTCGAAGTTTTTTCATAATTATTGAATTTCGTGTTGACATTGAGTGAAATTAGTCAATTTTGGTGGCATTTTGTACAATTTTGTTCAGTGAAAGTGCACTAATGAAATAATCATGAAGAAATTAGCGTATCGTTTATTTCCTCGTTGCCGCCAAATCTCATTACATGAGCTTGAGTAAACAGGCCACCGCTTTACCCAAGAGCCTGACATGACTTCCTGACTACTTATGACTGATGACTAATTAAAAGTTATAAAATTTGATGCAAATTTCTACTTGACTAATGGCTAAATACTAACGTGAAGGCCAAAACCTAAAGAAAGAAAAGAAGCCGAAGATGTAGATAAAATGTATGTGGGACCATTGAATCATTCGCTATCTTTCGAAAAAAGAATTATCAAATCCCGATATTAGGTACATTTGTAGTTTTTATTTTTTTAATTCTGTTTTTTTATTTATTACATATTATTTGTATATTTTCTTTGTTATTTATTTAATTCTGAAACTATATTCAAAATCAAACCCAAAGTCCATTCCGTAACAATAGTTTCAAACCACTCATCCTACAAATCAATAATAAGTTGGCCAAATAACTGAAGTGCGTTCCAAACAGTTACATTGTAGATATCTTTCGCATTAAGTATCGTAGAACGCCTGGTATTATGCCCTTTGTGTATAACAGATTCATAGATGCAGAGATATCCCACGTCGCCATTGGCAACGGGATGGGGATAGCGCCCTTTCCTGCTTCAAAATTCCGTATGTTGGAAATCCCCCTGTGCACATTTTTTTCAACAAAGGATGCTTTTTATAACATTACACGACAATAATTGAACTTGCAGCTGTTAATATTAATAAACAAATATCATTTTGCACATCGTATTCATAGTTGGACTTGTAAGGCTACTCTGAATTGTACCTGAATTCCACCGTACCTATTTCAGCCGACATCACGTCAATGCTCGTAATAGTCGTATTATATTTAACCGGTATAAACAAAATTCATATTTTTAAAGAAAGAAACACTTGCACTGTTTTACTTATCACTTATAATTTATTACTTTGTAATAAGTAGCCTACCGGTTTCGCTTATACAGCATTATCAGGGCTAAAACTTAAAAGTTAAACTTAAAGTTCAAGTTAAGTTAAGTTAAGATAAGTAAAAGTTAAGTTAAAAGTTAAACTTAAAGTTTAAGTTTTAGCCCTGATGATGCTGTATAAGCGAAACCGGTAGGCTACTTATTACAAAGTAATAAATTATAAGTGATAAGTAAAACAGTACAAGTGTTTCTTTCTTTAAAAATATGAATATTTGGAAGTTTTACCAACCGCCGACGATGGAAAACATCAAAGGTATAAAAACAATCTTAGCCTTAACTTTGCGATGAACTATTAATATTTAACTTATATTTAAGCTACGTATCTTTCTTATCGAAGAATCCGTTGGCTACTCATTTTTACATTAAGGAGATAGATTTATAGACTACTAGCTGTTTACCCTCGGCTTCATCAACGTATAATAGATTTTCGTACAAACCGTTGTCTCTCATTGTGGCTGATTATAGTACTTTAAAAATTGCTTTTTGGAAAAGGTAGAGTACGTTTGAAATCTGATCTTTAACTATAGGTAAAACAATTTTCATCGAAATTAATAGATTAATGTAAGCGTAACAGAGAGATGTATAGATTTTTGTATCTATGGATAAATGTTACCTATTAGTTATGAAATACAGATAAACTTAACATATCGGTTATCTCGAAATTAAAAAGTCTATATATCAAATCTAAAATATCTTATTTTAACAATTTATACCGTCAATGCTTGCCGTTGAGCTGTTCCGGTTCGGAGTTTAAGTGTAATTGTTCGGTAAACTTACTTTTGCTTGAGGCCTAACATCCCAGGCTCAGGTTGACAACGGCCCATTACCACCTTTGGTGTCTCTAGGCGGTGTGAATTTCTTACCATCAGGAAATTCGTCTTTTTGTTTGCTTCCAAAGTCATAAAAAAAAACAATTCCATTAAAAGTTACAAAATTTAGTTTAGACAAAAAACCAACGAATAGCACGTCGCGAACACCAACGATTTTAATTTGTTAAATTCTTAATCATAAAAGAAAATTGAGATTTTAAAAGCTTTAAAACGTCAAACTCTAATTTTCGTTGATGACCAAGATAAAACTCAAGATTTTGCAAGAGAAAATGTCTTTTTGCAATCTAGTGGCGCAGTCGCTTTATTATAAGTGAGTTGCCTTTGCGGCATCTCAATTTCTAACTGGTTAATTTAGTTAAAAGTTTCGACGCTACAAAACTTCAAGTTTTAAATTCTCTCATGGTTACTGAGAGTGAAACTTACTTTAATAGTGAAACTTTACAGGATTAAAGCTAGAATGTTCTATAGCTATAATAACCCGAGATCCTTGAACAGCCAGACTTCTGGTAATTTATTAAAGCTGAAAGTTTCTTTGTGGATGCTTTCCAAACAGAAAGGAATGTTGTTACTTCTATGAGATCATCGTAGCTTAAGTTAAATTAAAAAGAGCAAGTTTATAGTAAAAGTAAAGTAAAGTATTTTTACGCCCATATCCCCTAATAGGTAGGCAGAGGCACAACCAGGGCACCCACGACTAAAACTATATAGGTACCTAATGACACCTAACACATCTCACCTAGTTGGACTACTAATTCCTCGAAATAAAAAAAAAATCTTCACACCCATATCTTCGAAGTGGTAGGCAGAGGCACATCCAGGGCACCCACAACTAGCTAAGGACACTAAGTCCACAAGTTGATAGGTGGCAAGCCTATCGCCAAACCGGGCACATAATATCTAATCCTAAGCAACATTTATTAGAAAATCGGAAAAACCAAATTTTCTTTTTGTTACCCGACTTAGGAATAGAACCCGGGACTATATGCAGTCATGTCCAACATCTGAACCACTAGACCACAGATGCGATAAAAAGGGAGCAAGTTTATTGGATGTTTGAAGAAGTTTCACCACTAGACATCTTCATCAGATCCCACCCCTAAAACCTACTTCATCACATATTAGCTACTTGTTTCCTACTAAAAATACGAAGATCTAAATTTCAAAGAAGCCTCAAAGTTAGTTCCTAAACGCAAACATAAGCTGTTAAATTTTCAGCTTTTATAAAATTATTACAGTCTGGCCTTGAAAGATAATTTTGGATCTCGCTCTATAAGGAGCGGATACAATTTATAAGTAACAAACAAAATACCGAATACGATGCTTCTCAATGCTTTTACCCTCTCAGCTTCGAGGTCATGGCAATTGATTTTTCAAAAGAAAACCAACTCCTTCACTTTCAAGATATAAAATCCTTTAACGGCGAGACCGCTGTATAAAAAACTAATCTAACATGCGAGCTTGCATGGCGGATAACAAAACAACGAATCTTATGCAACATCCTGCGATCGCACAGGGGGTTAGATATAAAAATTGTGTATAGGACGAGTTAGTATTTTGTGTGGCCTTGATTTTTTCCAAGATGGCCTCAAACCGGCAGGTGATTAGGTTACATAAACTAAGTCCTTCCCCACTTCCTGCTGCGCGCTTTGCAGTTGTCGAAGGCTTCCAAGAAAAAGCTGATTTCGCAACCCGTCCCATTGTTTTGCTCGTGCTGTTCTTCCAGTATTACTGGTTTGGGTTTCTACTATACATACATAAATAGTTTATTTTCATTTCGGTTTACGTTAAGTTCTTTTTCTCTTAAAGCAATCATGATGTAGCTTTTTAAGTTTTCAAAGATTTGTAATTAAAGGTAAGTAATTATTTTAGAACTTCCAATGCGTAGGCTACTTTTATACTTTACCTAAATAAGATACTAATTTTAAATATAGCTTTCCATTAGGGACATGATCTTTTACTATGGATACGACTTGGGCCGCTCAAGAAAAGCATTTTTTTTTAATTGCCAACGCATCTGTGATTCTCCTTGTGATGCAGAAGTCCGACAATGGTGATCACTATAAGGTCTGCTTTTTTGTCTATGAAAAGAAAGTAATGTTAAATATTCCTCAAAATATTACAAGTATAGAAGGCTACATGGAAGGATTAACGAAAGAAAGAAGCAAAATCTTGGAAATTGTACCCAAAGACTTAAGTTGGATGGTTGGCCCGTGTTGGTCCGGGCTCCTTTGCAGAATAGACCATCTACCTTCCTGCCAGGCAGCTCGTAAAAGGCGAGCATAAGCTTACCGTCACTAACACCGTGACATCTGACTAGGTGGTAGAGTTTCGCAGCAACTCGCCCGGATTGGTACCACCGCCTTACCTATTCCTGCCGCCATAACGTCATGACGTGTTCCGGTTCGGAGGGTAAGGTAGCCGGTAAACTTACTTTTGCTCGAGGCCTAACATCCCGACCTCAGGTTGGCAACGCACCATTACCACCTTTGGTATCTGTAGGTGGCGTGAATTTCTTACCATCAGGAAATACGTCTGCTTGTTTGCCTTCCTATAACAAAAAAAAATATGATGATTATGATGGATATTACCTATTAAACAGTTTTTATTTACATATTACGAATCTAAATTTTGACAACTTGATCCGAAAACAGTAGTCACGAAGGGTTTGCTATTTGTAACCTCATAAATCATAATACAAGAACCTAAACAAAGCTACACCCTGTCGCTCACGCCCTATCCAACGTATCAGCATAGTATCGGTAATGTTTTGTCTGGCGTGACGTCAGATGATTCTCAAACATGGTCGTCTGCATTTTATTTTTGTACTCAAATCCATCTTTAGAAGGACAGAAGTTTTAAACACAAAAATATTGACCGCTTCGTTGACCGAAGGTTTAGCATGCTTGCCAAACATCGGCCAACCGCGACACTCGGAGTCGTTTCCCGACGAGGGTAGACATTTGTAAGTTGATCATAGATATCTGTATTTCCGGGTATGGGTGTTTATTCAATGTATACTGGTTAATTATTTAAATATTTCTATACATCGAAGTAAGTAATTTGCTTACTCTATCAATTTGTGTAATTTATTCCGAAACGATTCCGATTATATCCGATCCGGTGGCAGTTTTTAGAATTAAATACACGCGTCACAAGAATATTTGTATAGATATATTATATATATTATAATAATATTAGATACATTATGAATTTATTCAGGGATATTTATTTACTTTAGATTATCCCATAAAGTACGATTTCATCATTTTCGTGGGATGACCCTATCGCTTATTAATGATAATCTGGTAGTTTATCGAAGTCATGTTGTTGTCTTATACTCAATATTAATAATATATCTAAGATTAGAGGTCGTGCTATTTTAGATCAGTTGCCAGGTTTGCCAGCAGTTATTTTTCAATATTTAACAAAAATATCTTAGCTACAAAACTCTAGAAGGCCTATCTTTAATTGTGGATTGGTTATTAATTTTGGCAGTTAATCAGGTGATAGAATAGTGCGCATTGGATTTCTTGCCGCCGTACCATTTCTACCGCCATATTATCAGTGTTTGCAACTGTCGTCTTCCGAACTGGAAGTAAGTGTAGCCGATAGGCTTGCACGTTATTTAAGATCTCGGCCAAAAGACAACGGCTCAACAGTAGCATCTATAATAATATGGTATTTATGCGATTGTCTTTTATCATCAGGAGAGCCGCCTCCTAGTAAGTTGTCCTTTAACATAAAACATAATATCTAATAACATCAAAGTCACGTGGATACTGTAGGACTTGAAGACGGAAGTATCTTTAAGATCTCGGCCAAAAGACAACGGCTTAACAGTAGCATCTATAATAATATGGTATTTATACGATTGTCTTTTATCATCAGGAGAGCCGCCTCCTAGTAAGTTGTCCTTTAACACATAATATGTAATAACATCAAAGTCACGTGGATACTGTAGGACTTGAAGACGAAAATAAGTACCTTTTATCCAGATACGTGAATTGACGTTAGGTAATAAAATAATTTAAGCGGAGTAAAGCAAAGCATCTTCACGCCCATATCCCCAAATAGGTAGGTGAAGGCACAACCAGGACACCCACTACTAGACAAAGACACTAAGTCCCACAACGTGATAGTAGCCACCTATCACCAACCGGGCACAAATATAATCCCGAGCAACATTTTTTTAGAAGAAAATTAGAAAAAATACATTTTCTTTTTGTTGCCTGACCCAGGAATCGAACCCGAAACCTCATGAAGTCAAGTCCAACCGCTAGACCACAGAGGCGATTATAAGCGGAGTAAAACTGCAAAGAAAGCAACTTCAATATACAACCAACCACGAATCAAAAAAACCAACCAACCAACCAAACAACCAACCACGAATCAAAATAACCAACCAACCAACCAAAAAACCAACCACGAATCAAAATAACCAACCAACCAACCAAAAAACCAACCACGAATCAAAATAACCAACCAATCAACCAAAAAACCAACGACGAATCAAAATACAACCGTGATCATATTTGTATTGAATCATCTCGGAATCATCACCTATCCAAAAAAAACACCAAAATCGTTACTGCACGTTGCTCTTGAATCTCGACTTCACGCGAATTGAAAATTTGAATCGGATATGTCATTTTAGGTACTTTTAAACACAATACTGGCGAATGATTAACATTTAGCTAATAATAAACAGTTAAACATTTTATCAAATTCGATTTTTGGGACTTAATGTTAATAATTCGCTACTACGATGTTACCTAAAATGACATATCCGATTCAAATTTCCATTAAATCGACATTCAAAAGTAACTCTACTGATCGAGTAATCGCGTAGAAAACATACAAACACATTTGAATTGATAACCACCTTTTTGTAATCGGTTGATAAAATACCTTACAAGTCGCTACTAGTTGCTAGAACAAAGAAAAATAGTACAGGATAAAAAAGTATGTGAATAAACTACATTCTGTCACACACCTAGTGTAGGGAACGAACTGGTTTGGTCGCACGCGAACCGATTCCAGCGAAGGGACATGCAACGAATAAAAAGAAACCTAAATGCACCTCTAGGAAACGCTGACCTTGGTCGTGAGAGGCACCTGGCGTTTTTGTATGTCCTTCGCAAAATTCCAACACTGTTTTATCATCTGTTTTTTTATTGTTTCCTTAGCTTTTTAAACTCTTGATCTTGAAAGGCGTAGGATGTTGGCTCGAATCCTATTTGAAGATATTTTAAAGATTATGTTTCTGCTTTTTTATGTACATGAAAAGGATACAACAGTTATATCTTATAAATACTTAAGATGCTAATGTAATTTTTATGAATAATAATTATTTTAATGTAAATTAATAGAAGAAAACGTTACTTTGCGGAAATCCATACTTAAATCTAAATAAAATTATTTAATTTGCAATTTTATATTTGGGAGTTTTAGCTTCCGGTAAGTCCAATTCATTCTTAGCGCACTATTTTGTCTGTTTTGTTACGCAATAATACGTATACATTTTTTGGCGGAAAATTGCAAATTAAATAATTTTATTTAGATTTTATTTTAATGTAGTTTAATTAAATGACGACATCATCATAAATGAAGTCGTCAACATAGACAAAACATTATTATTGGGTATAACTTAAAAATCCCTTGTCGGATCATGATAAAACTAATGAAGATCCATTTCAGAATCATTGACTACCTTTTTAAAAAATCCTATTCCTGTCGCCAT
>NJDC01000756.1:141752-165078 GCA_002245475.1 Calephelis virginiensis | reverse complement strand
TAGTAGGATAATATATGAGTTTGTCTTCAAAACAAAGAAAAGCGTTTTTTTCTGTTAACATAATAATCTAACCTATATATTAAAAGGTTTTCAAAATAATAAAAAATGACAATAATAAAGCATCCTCTTTTTTCACATACGTTTCAAGTAATATGTCGTAAGTACATATTATTATGACGAAACTTGACGAAGTACTCAAACTTAATAAGTATAAGTCAACGGAGGGCATTCCTTAACTTTTACTTCAAAGGAAAAAACGTGATTCAAAGAAATGAAAGGCTCTTGCACTTCGGACAAAACCCGAGTGACGTCAGCCTTCGAAGATTTGTTCTTGACGTGACATTGCCGGTGGTGGGGAAACGCACCAGCTGTTTGAATTTCGTCCTTTTTATACTTGAACGGCAACATCCTTTGTGCATACTGCATTCATTAATCCTATGTATATCGATACTTGTATATTACGATTAGAAAGAAAATATTTATTTTTTTGTTTGTTTATTTTTTTACTAATAGTTTTATATGAGTACCTACGTTTTTAGATAATTCATACAGAAAAGCGATGGTGGCGAGTGAAGTCGTTATAGTTGCGATTAGAAGAGGGTTCATAAAAACTCATTCGCTTGCTACCACAGAACCCAATATCCCACGCGTATTACGGCCACTATATTTAAGCTTCTTTCATGGTGAATCTTCAAAATTATGGTCCCGAACTTTGTAGTCATTTAAGCACAGTAAGCTGAATTGATAATTGTTTTTCCGAAATATTACTAATGATTCCGAGATGGTCCTACATTATTTTTAGCAACATCTCACTAGTAGTCCCAAAAACCAGTGATCGGATTATGATAAAATTAATATGGGACCACCTCGGAATCTGTTACTAGCCGAGTAACAGCGTAACAAAGATAAAAAATAATTTAAAGAAAAACAGTCGAATTGAGAATCTTCTCTTTTTTCAAGTAGGTTCAAAAGAAACATATACCTATATTTGCGTTTAAATATGTGAATGTCTTTTTAACAGACTTCGAACTTCCTCCGGTTTCCTATATTTCTTATATTTTTTACTTAATTATGTTATTTAAATTTAATTTTATGTTAACCAATTTCTTCGTCACTTCTAAACTCATTTTTTTTTATTTGACAGGGATTCACTTCGGAAGTGGTCCAATTGTCATCAAGTTTGAATCTGATCATGGAATACTAGATAAATCGAAGAAAAAACATTATTTTTGTAAATTTGAAGCCTGTTTTTTTGCTTTACTGGGTTTAAAATGTTCAGTAATAGAACCACTTGCCTCTATTATTTTGTACATGTCTTTATTTAACTTGCAATGTAGGTATGTTTGTCTGGTTGTAACTTTAGAATCATTGTAAAGCATCTAGACTCAACCGAAATAAGCTGGTTTTAGCATACACACTTAAGTTTAATGACAAACTGATATGATGATGGAGGCTGAACTTGATAATAGTGTTTGAGCTTATTTGATAATTGTTAATAATTGAACAGTAGTAATTGCTGGGAATAGTAGTAATAAATGAAAACATGACACGAGATATATTTTGTGATAAATTTATCTACAATTACTCGATCCGCCTAACTTCGTATTACATAACATTCACAGCTACTAAGTTTCTATAGACAAAATTGAAGTGTGGTTTTTCCCACTTTCCCTGCAATTTTCCTGCTTTTTTCTTTTCATATGATTCTCCTATCAGTAACTGACACAATAAAAAAATAGAAAATTGGTCCATCCGTTTAGGCGTAATATAATATAGACCACGCGAAATAAGGATTTATTTTTATGGACAAAGATAGATAAGTTAAAAAAAAAAGAAAGTATCTTCACGCCCATATTTCCGAAGAGGTAGGCATAGGCACAACCAGGGCACCCACGACTAGCCGAAGACACTAAGTCCCACAATGTGATAGGTGGCAAGCCTATCGCCAACCGGCCACATATCCAATCCCGAGCAATATTTTTGTATTAGAAAACTAGCTGTTCCGGCGAACTGCGTTCCACCCGTTCAGTTTGTGTGGAAAAAAATAAAATGTCGTTTTTCCTAGATTCCTTGCTATTGTACGGGATATAATGTACCCCATATCCTTCCCCCGGTTCTAAGCTACCTCTGCATCAATTTTCAGCCTAATCGGTTTAACTAATATAGGCGATTCATCTTTCATATATTTTTTTGTTTTTACTGTTTTTAAGGTGTATTCTGCTATTCGGGACGAAGAATCAAAAATCATGAAAATTGGTCCAGCAGTCTCGAGTTATAAGTGTTGTAATAAACCCGACTTTCTTTTATATATATAGATTGGAAATACATCATTTTCTTATTATTGTCCGACCCAGGAATCGAACCCAGGACCTCATGAAGTCAAGTTCAACACCTAGACCGCTAGACCACAGAGTTAAGTTTCTAATATGTTTGCAAATAATAAAACTTAAGAGCTACATTTATTATAAAGCGTCACATGAACATTATTGTTGTGATTGAGTTAGTGGCTACATCAATTACAATAATGATTTATGAAATAGTCCAATCATTATTATGATTTATTTGCATCCTTAACTCTTCCTACATAAAATATGTGAATATATTACCGACTGAGTCATATGAACTCAATTTATAATATATGTAGCTTATGCATAGGAAAGAAGATAAGGCAGCTATACACTATTGACATTATTGGCGCGTTTCAAAATTTTAGCAAGTAAAACGATAATAAAGAGCAGGAATAGATAAAACCCCCGATCCCGTACCGTACTCATTTTGGAGGCTCTATATATTTTTCTATTATGTCAGCGGATTACCGAGGACTAATTTTATTTTAGTAAAGTAAAAAAGTATTTTTGCGCCCATAATCCCGAAGAGGTAGGCAGAGGCACAACCAGGGCAACCACGACTAGCCGAAGACACTAAGTCAGACAGTGTATAGGTGGATAACCTATCGCTAACCGGGCACATCTATACTGGTCTATACTAATATTATACAGTGGAAAGGTTTGATTTTTTGTTTGTTTGCTTCTTTGTGAAAATTCTTTTACCTTTAGAATGCTACATTTTCCCTGAGTGGCATAGGCTTTGTTTCATCAAAATCGGTGCAGTAGAAGCCAAGTTACGCAGGCTAAGCTGCGTGAAACTGCTAGTATCCAAGAACGGACAACCTTATTTTTATTAGTAAAACATAGCCTTTTCAAAGTAACGGAAATCTCAAAACTTTAACCATTAAGAAATATGCGTTTCTTACTGCAAGAGTAAAATTAAAATATATTTTTTTTAACTAAAAGCAACATAACTCTTTTTATCATTTAGCGGTACTTTTGATCCCGGACATTGCCTCAGGGCTGTGTATCGATACGCTATCAACTACAGTTTGTGCAGAATGCAGTGGATTTCGTGCTTGACCCAAATTTCGAATATTACAGCCAGCGTGACTCCGGTTAAAAGCTTTTGGCGTCGTTGATACGGAATATAACGAGTACACAAGTATGCTTCCAGTGTCGTGCTTTGGGATATATGTTTCTTATTATGGCAATTATTTTCTCAACAGAAATAATATTTCATATTTTAAGACATATCTTAACGCTTAAAGCATGCTGCTTTTTTGTGGTAAAAGACAACTGTAGTATGAACACCATAGATGTAACTGGTGTGTCGACATATTAAAGCTATAATATGAGTTCAGTTGTGCAAGTCCTCAATGGGTAGCATTCTAATATGGAATACGATAGCGTGTAGTGTAGTGTAGTAGTCTAGTGTGTAACACGATAACAACGAGCACCAGTAAGCACAAGTAAACATACAGTCAAATCATCTCGTCAACTTTTTATTACAACCCACATCATAATTTTTTTATACACATGAAAAGTAGTTTATTCTTTCATTTCTTACTGAATTTCTTCAATACTTTTACATATCCTACAAAATGATAAACAAAACAAATTTTCTGATTAAAGATGAAACAAAGATAGAAATTGTGCGTTGTCAATGTAAGGCTGGGTTTACCACCCAGCCTTACATTGTAAAATAATTATAAAATTTTGTTTAGCCCTTAAAGGCTGGGTTTACCACCCAGCCTTTAAGGGCTAAACAAAATTTTATTAAAACAGGAACACTAACGTGTATCTCATAAATAGAACGGTGATGTTAAGGTTTTTAGCATAAACATTTATGTAGGATTATGAGTGGGGAGGAGGTTAAGATTTGAAGTAGGATATAAGCTACATCTGATCCCCATATATCAACTGGATCCTGCGAGAGAAATAAATGAGTTTAATACTCGAGTAAAACCGCAACCGAGAATTAGTATTTAATTAATTAAAACATAATCTTAAGAGGCGTATTTTAAGAAACTCGGAAGTGAATAAATTACAAAATGTGTGTCAAGGATCAAGTCTCCGTAATGTTTATAAAAAATATTAAGTGTTATTGAAATTAATTTTTTTAGCGTTAAATCTGAATAAGGTAAGTAGAATAGTAATTGTTTATTTGAATAAGGCATTTTTTAATTAAAATATTATTGAGATACCACGGTAAAAAGCCTGTGAGCCTAAGATATCTATTTAACCATCTATTTATTTGGTTTATTACCCATTCATCCGGATGAATTTTAATAAATATTGAAATGCCTACGACGTTTTCCCCCCTCATGCGAAGATGGTATGCCCTATTCATCCGCGTGTTTTAAAATTATTAATATATAAACTGTTGGAGGGTTAGCAAATAAAAATAAAAGAAACTTATTTTAATTTTGTATAAAATATTTATTAATTCTTTGTTAAAATCGTTTTATTTAATGAATATAGGATAGCAGTTAGACTTTGCACACGTAGTTGAAGATTACAGCCATGTGATAGAGACCGTCCAGCAACATTTATAGTAGAAACAATTTATTCACAACATTTGTTCTACAATGTATTTTTTATTTTTATAGTTTAGCCAACCGGTTTAGCTATTCAAGTATCATCAGGGCTATATAACAAATATTGGTAAATAAATAAAAAATACATTGTGGAAAGTACAAGTGTTATGAATAAATTGTTTCTAGAATGTAATTCCAACAAACACAGACCATAAGAAGTATAGAAACTAACATCTATGGTGTCTGTACGTTGTCTAACGATCAATTTTATTTAAGAAACTTTCGTATTTAGAGTTTATTTATTTTATTAGCTTCCATCTACGTTTTCTCTCGCTAATCAAATTATATAAAATCTTTATAAATTATAGTCTACTAGCTTTTACCCGCGGCTTCACTCATATTTAAGTATTAGAAAAATATCCTGTATTTTAATACCTCCAATATTATGTGTTCAAAGTTTTATGATGATTCGTTAAATGGTTTTCACAAGAAAGTTTAACAAACTTATATTCGCATTTGTAATATCAGTAGGAATGTGTTATTCTGATGTGCTACATTGCTATCAAACTTTATCGATATATGTTAGTAGGTTATGCGTGAAAGAGTAACCAACATCCATCCATTCATATTCAAAATTAAACTTAAATTAAAAAGTAAACACAAGCTATTACATGATAATCTTATATTTTATTAACAACTTTTTATCTAAATCCGTTAAATTATGACTACTATTAAGATTTCTATTAGTTACTCTACACTTCATGACTTCAGTAATAAAGGGTATTGTTATAGTACTTTCGTGCATAGCCAGTAGTGCGGAAATGACAAAAAACCGCGGTTCTAGTATTGCAATTATATCCATTCCACCTTATACGAAGGCACGGAGTCATTTCCCATGACTACTGCTAGAATTGTACGCTAAACCGTTGTATAAAAACAATACATTTGACATTTTAAAATAATTATTACTTTAGGTTCTAGAACATATTTACAATATTTACTTGCTAGCTTTTTACCCGGGACTTCGTCAATGTATAGTTACGTTTTTACAAAATTACAAAATTATTTACAAAATTAAACCTCTTCACTAGGATTGTCCTTATGTGGTTACTTTTTTGAAAACACCCTTTCATTGAACTGGGGCCTTTACCTATAAGCATAAGAAACTTCATCGAATTTGGTATACCTTTTTAGCTCTGAAAGCATAAGAGACGGACTTGCACTTTAAGATTATGGATAATATTAAAACTGTTGTGACGCAACCAAAATTATAAAGTAATTATGAGGTAAGTATTTGAAACTATAGATATTTTTATACAAATGTATAGCTAAATCCGTTTAGTTGTTCTGGTGTCATTAATAAACTGGTATTAATTTAAACAATTTTCACATTTATAAATTGTAAATTAACTTTTTTCATAAAGTCTCTAAAACTCTTTTTTCAAAAACTCATTTTGAATTTTACCAAGCAAGAATGGTGTAAATTTTTAACATTTAGAAAGGACCACATTATGATTACTAAAATTCATTTTAATTTTATCTACTCAGTTTGTGTTTGTTAACGAATAACAGAAAATATTGCAATTTGGTATGACTATACTTTCAATTTCCAATCAATGTTTTATTAAAGTAAGTCAAGTGAGAGGGAAGATATCTTCGAATCATTGAAATTGATTTTTTTGTTGTGTTATATGCTGTCTGAAAAAAATTAAGACAGGGTAGCGTCTGTCGGGACAGATATTATTTTATAAATTACTATTCTGGAAAACATTGTTCCACCCGTTCAGTTTGTATGGAAAAATTAAAATATTTTTTCTAGTTTTCTAGCTGACGATGGGGATAAAAGCTACCTCCCCATCAAATTTCAGCTAAGTCGGTTCGGTAAGTCAAATGCATGATAATGTGGGTAATGTTTTATTTGTTGATTTAATGTTCTTTATAAGCGTTATTATTGAAAAATATTAGCGTTCTGCACTTCTCCTACACATAAACTATAAGTGTGCCAACTTTTATGCTCCTGCGTCTGCGCAATTTTTGTAAAAAGGGGTCCAAAGTTTTGGCATAAAAAAAAATCAAAAAATGTTTATTCGATTCTTTTTTGTACATTAACACAATGCGATCGGAGTCTCCTTTTAAGTGCAAGCGCACTTGTGTTAGGTGACACCGCTCTTCCATATAGAATATAAACATTAACGTTAAGGCTGGTATTAATATATAGATAAATAAAGGATAAATTAAATCGTTCTTAAATTTAAGTTTTATTGTCTTATTATTTATAATATTTAATCATCGTGTGACGTCGCTTATGAGTAATAATGATTTGAAAATTATACCAAATCGATGTGTCAATGAGGCGGTTTTTAAATCACGCTGTTGGTGGATGTACTTATGTTTGACAAGTACATATTGAACGAGCTTATTTGATTTCTGAGTCGGATCATGATGCGTGGGTGTGAAAAACCTGTGAGAAACTCATGGTAAGTCTAATTTATTTTAAGACAAAGGTGCTATTCAGTTTGGGATAACATCAACAGTCTATTGTCAACCGACGGTACTTTTTACGAGATTAGAGGACAAACAAGAAGACGGGTTTCCTGAGGGTAAGTAACACGTCTCGCCTTTTGCAGCATCCGCAGGCTATTTATAAACCTTTCTCTTTAAACACTTTATCTATTAAAAAAAAACACATCAAAATCCGTTGTGTTGAAATATTTGAGCATACAAAGACGCGACTTTGTTTTATAATATGTAGTGAAGTGGTGGTGTTATACGTGTACCTGTTCCTACATCTATAGCGTTAGTGTTTGCCATTGTTGTGTTCTTTGCTAGGATAGCCACCTAACTCTTCAAGTGTTTTAATATTGTACAAGAACCCATGATTATCACCTCTTGTATTATTCAACTGAGTTTCGTCTAATATTGACTTTTGCTTAAAGAAGGCAATCCCAATCCTTAGGCCTGGCACACACGTCCGTTATGGAAATCTGTTTCTAAGAATTGAAACAAAATTTCGGTCTTAACAAAGTTATACAAATTCCAAGCAGAAAATTTGAAAATTAGATTCAATTTAAAACATGTTTTTTTTTATTTTAAAGTTTGTAGTGATGTCTGTGTGTAGTACGTCCATAGATATGTGCGAATATGATGCGTTAGAAACTCTGTTTTCTAAAAATAAAAAATAGTATTGAAAAAATATATTTAGAGCTTTTTTTTATAAAATTACATAAATTACACAAACTTCATTTATCCTTTTTAGATATACTTATGTAAGAGTTATACTAGGTATACTTAGACTAAAATTAAGTTCAGAGATTTTTTAGCCATTTGAACTGCTATGAGATGATACAGAGAATAATAGGAAATGCTATGAGAAAAACATAAAATCTGTTATAGAAACTACAAAATCAAAATGACTTTTATGCTAAAACTAGTTCTAGAACATTCGAACACGTGTTAGGACGGTAAATATGCACAAAACTTACAGAAAACTTAATATACAGCAAACTTGTTTATAAACAAATGGTAGAACAAACCGAACTCTAATATTTCGTTCAAGAACTTGGAGGTTATTCATCTAATACTAAATACGCTGTGACGTAATCACAAAGTTTAGTGAACGCGGCGCGGTGTTGTCGGACGTTCAATACCGAACATAATTCAAAGCTCAAGGTCTGCGCACGCGCAGTATCAAGGCCATTCGTAGGAAATAATGAACGCAATCTACCTACTATGACATGCTTGTTTTAAATTCTCAAATTAGAACTAGATGTGACAAAAATGTCAAGCTTTAACAACAAATGCTAAAGCCAAGTTAATGACGATGATTAACATTTAATCTATCGTTATGTCACAATTTTGTATTGAAAGATGTGATTTAATGAATATTTTCAATGGCCCCTAATACTATATTATATTACATTGTATTATTGTTAAAAATCATTTCGATCACGACAATTTGAAATCAGTCCTTCTTTTCAACATATATGATGCCACAGACACACACACATACACACATACACACTCACACACATACTCTAGTCAAACTTAGAATTTCCCTCTGAATCAGATGAAACAGTCAGAATCATTATCAGAAGGAAAAATAACTATATTAATTATATACCATGTAAATGACAGCGTACCGAAAACTGAAACCATGGATTCTGTACATGATAGACATGCATATGTAGTGATTTGTTCAAATTTTTTTTATTGATTTAACTGTTATTTCATTGATAGTATCTAACGCAACTCGATTTTTATTTAAAATCTAATGAATAACACATTTATACTAAAAACAGCAATGTAATAAAACAGGGTAGTAAGTCGGCACCTACAACTAAATTAACTAAACACAACTTAATTAAATAATTAACTAAACTTAGCGCGCGGCTACTTTGTTCGCTGTACATTGCACTTCTTTCCGATAAAAGCGGTCAACGGCATTTTGAAGTCTAATATGTATCTAAACTACCACAGAAGTTTTCGTTATGGTGTCAGGTACACCCTGTATATGTAATAAGGATCCATTGTTGGAAAAACATGTCCAATCTATAAATATATCGCGGCTATTTGTAATTAACAATGAACCAATTTACTTACTACCCTAATAACGTAATTTAAAATTAGTTGTAATTAAACTATAAAAATGTATTTAAGAGTCGTTACAAATATGCTTTGTATCAATACGTTTATAATTGAGAGTGAAAAAAGAAAGTTAAGAAGGTGAATTCTTTTCCAAACTGACCTTAAAAGCCCTAGTTTTTAAGGTCAGTTCTTCCTTTCAATTCAAACTAGCTGTCTTGATAAAACTTCTTTTCGCCTTACATTTACAACTATTAAATAACAGATGTATGGAAAAGAATATTTGTTTCCTTATCCCTCCTAGTTTTTCCATTTTTATCTCTATACTAGCTGCCCGCCCTCGCTTCGCTTCGGTTATTCAAGAATAAAAATCCTTCTAATAATTATAAATGCGAAAGTTTGTGAGTATGTCTGGATGTCAGTATGGATGGATGCAGTAAGCGCGCATGTCTGTTACGCTTCAACGATATTTAATTTTGCGCCCGGAGATTTTAACTTTTTGATAACTCATTAGTTGTTAATTTTTTTCTGATAGTGTTAAAAGCAATTTTGATCTAAATTACACGCATAACTTATCTAACAGATTTATTTGATTAAGGGTTAATACTGTTTTGTTAAAAATATGTTCTAAAGTAACCCTTCATTTTACTGTTTTAAGTAAACGCAAAAAACGGTTGTTGTGGGTTATTCTTCAAAGATAGACATATACCACCGCTTACTTTTTTGAGATCTATTGAAGAGGAAAAATCCCAACATACATTGTTTTGTTAAAACTTAAAAGGTTTTGGCAGCGTTTTCGGGAAAAGCTCCCGATCGGCTTATTTTTGCCGACATATTAAACTAATATCGTTGTAATATCGTTGGTTTGTACAAAACATAAACTTACTATACACTAAAATCTTCCTCAAGAATTTTTCTATCTATTGTTGAAAAGCGAATGAAATTACGTTCAGTAATTTTCGAGTAAATCGCGAACAGACAGACAGACAAACGTGGTGGGGGCTTTGTTTTATAATATGTATAGATGATTAACCTTTCTCGAATTTCGAAAATATTTTGAAATTAAAATGAACCGAATTCGCCCAAGCGTTTTCGAGTTTTAGCTAAACTAACGAAAAGCATTTCATTTTTATATATGTACATCTTGTTGCGCGTATAATACAAATAAAATAAAATTGTGTGTTTGCAGTTTTGAAACAGACCGTACATCGCTAATGCTCTTCAAAATATGTAAAAAAATAACAACAACAATAACGCAGTAAGTATCTTCACGCCCATATCCCCGAAGAAGTAGGCCGATGTACAACCACGGCACCTACGACTAGCCGAAGACATTAAGTCCCACAATGTGATAGGTGGCAAGTCTATCGCCAACTGGGCACATATCCAATCCCGAGCAACATTTTTTTTATTAGAAATTCGGAAAAACCAAATTTTCAAAATACGTGCCTACTCAATACGTATTCACTGTGATTACATTGCATGTTAATAAATAAAGCAATATCAAGGACTTAATGTAAATAGAATGACTTGTATGTTTCTTTAAATTAGAATCAAGCAACTATAATCTTAATTTGGTATTAAAATGGCTCTTCTATATTATTTGAATGGTCGTAGATTCGAAATCTCCCAGCCATTTAACAATTAGCGTAATTTGGTTTTAGTAATATGCATTTTTTGTTATTTACATATTTCTGACAAATTAGGACCGCTTGCTACGTTAAATAATTAACTCTAAGTTAACTAACATCGGTTAAATCACGCTATATTTGACATTTTACCCATATCAAATTTAAACTATAATCGTGCTAGCGGCCCTAATTATATTACTAGAGTTAGATAATAAAAAAAAAGTATCTTCACGCCCATATCCCCGAAGAGTTAGGCAGAGGCACAACCAGGGCACCCACGATTAGCCGAAGACACTAAGTCCCACAATGTGACAGGTGGCAAGCCTATCGCCAACCGTGCACATTTCCAATCCCGACCAATATTTTTTTTATAATTAGAAAATTGGAAAAATCCAATTTTCTTTTTGTTGGCCGACCCGGGATTCGAACCCGGGACCTCATGCAGTCAAGTCCAACACCCGGACCGCTAGACCAGAGGCGATAGTTAGATAATACTTTATTCAATATACTGAAAATAGACAGTTGGAAGATATTCAAATAAAATATTGCAGGCCCACCTGCAGGAGATACTTTAGATGAGATAGAAAAATCCTTAAAACATTGTTGTATAACATATGTACCTACCCTAAATGTCTTCAAGAATATTAAGCTTATACTTCACCTTGAATTAAATTAAATACAATTACATCGATTATTTCAGTTTCCATCTGATTCTTATTTCCTATATTTTAAATAGCTTTTAAAATAGTTATTGACTGTTGTAATCAATTTCCAAACCCAAAAGTTTGCACATTATCAAGGCCATTCGACAGAAATAATAAACGCAAGGATACTTTTATTCCTTTTTAAACAACACGTGTATTTTTTTACAACAATGTTGCAAATTAAATAACATTGCAATATGAACTACATTGCATTGCAAATTTTCTATGTGCCGACGATGAAAAGTATACATTTTACTTATTCTTTAACTATAACTTTACTTACTGGTCGCCTCTGTGGTCTAGCGATCCGGGTGTTGGACTTGACTGCGTGAGGTCCTGGGTTCGAATCTCGGGTCGACCAACGAAAAGAAAATTGGATTTTTCCAATAAAAAAAATGTTGGTCGGGATTGGAAATGTGCCCGTTTGGCGATAGGCTTGCCACCTATCACATTGTGGAACTTAGTGTCTTCGGCTAGTCGTGGGTGCCTTGGTTGTACCTCTGCCTACCTCTTCGGGGATATGGGCGTGAAGATACTTTATAACTTTACTTTTCAAAACGTTAGTTTCTTTTTCTTAGTTTCTGAAAACCAATATTTTTTACAGGCTCAAATTTTCAAAAAAAATAAATTTGGCGTTGCGTCATGCAAACTCAAGTAGGTATTCGAAGGCCGATTTATTTTGTGGAGCCAAAAAACTTTGCGGAATGTTGTCCGGAGACATGGCAATACAAATTCAATTGTCTGTTCAGCTGTTACGTTTGAATGAACATTTAAATTGAGTTTGTACGAATTTTATTATTACAAAAATGTAGTGCCGGGCATGCAACACATTTTTAATGAGATTGAGGAATAAGTACTTAGACGGATTTTTTTATTTTTGACAAATACACGTTGTCAAATTAGTGGTTAGGTTATATATTTCTCTTAAAAGAAAGAAGAAAAGAAAACTTTTACATATAAGCTCACACATAAAAAAAACTAAAATCTAGTTGAACACGAATGCCTTCTTAAAAAAAGTGTGTATGTACTTATGTACACGCGTTAGAAGTTATACTTCTTCGGCGTAATAAGATAAAAAAAAATTTAAAAACTAAAATGTTATCTATAGCTAACTTCATCATGTCGGTTTTTCGTGACGGTGTGCGCGCGCATCGTAAAAATTTACCCTCATCATTTTTTCCTAACGCGCCAAAAGAAGTATAACTTCAAAAATGACATCAATGACAACATAAGTCTACCAAATGGGAATATATCAATTTTTATTGAGGCAAGGTATACCGCAACACAGGTTTTCAGTATATCACATTTAATAGTGACAGCTGTCAACATTAAACATAAACAAAATTAAGTCAATTTAGTATGATGTAAGTTATTAAAAAAAAGGAAACATTAACACATGTCAATTATATTAGCAGTAAGTAAAAGTTTAGGTAAGATTGCCTCGATCTCCAAACTCCTGCTCTTGGGAGAAACAAGCTTAACACTCGTAATACTAGATCAAAAAAAGTACAATACAAGGTATGTAGTAGATAACCAATGCGCACATGCGTAGGTACATGTTCTTACACTCTAATACATCTTACATTCGAATTTTGAATTACCATGATCAAAAACTATTTCGAGGCTTTTCTTCTTCAAATACTCTCTAATTAGTTGATCGCAAAAAATGCAGAAACTGAAATCTTCAATTAATTTAATTCATAGCGTCAACTGACAACTATCTAAAATGTTTAGAAATAGGATGTTGATAGGGCGCCATCGAGACAAAGGATGGTCGAAGTTTTTTCATAATTATTGAATTTCGTGTTAATATTGAGTGAAATTAGTCAATTTTGGTGGCATTTTGTACAATTTTGTTCAGTAAAAATGCACAAATGAAATAATCATAAAGAAATTAGCGTATCGTATATTTTCTCGTTGCCGCCAAATCTCGTTACATGAGCTTGTGTAAAAAGGCCACCGCTTTACCCAAGAGCCTGACATGAATTATTGACGACTTACGACTGATGACTAATTAAAATTTATTGAAATTGATATAAAATTTGATGCAAATTTCTACTTGACTAATGGCTAAATACTAACGTGAAGGCCAAAACTTAAAGAAAGAAAGGATGTTGATTGGCACCTGGTGTATAAATAAAATTTAAAAATAGAAAATGTCTTATTTCAAATCAATTTGTTTTATTAATTGACTATCATTCAGCCAGCTAAATGATATTTCTTTGATCAATCGTTTTAATTAGGGCTCTGCCTAATTAATTTCGCTTAATTGAAGCAACTCTGACTTAGCTAATTAATAAAATGTTTTGCTCTGAAATTATTATTTGTTTCATGATAAACATATTTTAAAAAACCTTTTGTAAAGAGACATACACAAGCAGTTATAACATTATATTTAATGAACTTAAATTAAAAACTGCGTTTACATACGAAAATCTACGACCAGAAATTAAAACTAAATTTAAAGCAAAATATGTTTCGTGTACTGAGGACTATTGCCCATATATTATCAACATTTTTAGTAATATTTTTAATTTAACTTTTGCGTTGTAAAACCTGTTTATATTTATGAAAAACGTGAGGAAGGGAAAGGTGAATTTGATTATTTAGATGGTTGTATTGTTGTATTTCTTATATGGTATTAGAATGTTAATGAATATTATTGTTGCTCCTATATTTTTTGACGATTTGAACGTCTTTAATGTGTTAAACGTTGAATGTTGGAATACCTACGGTTTTTATTATCTAAATACCAAGTCGAGTTTTAGCGCCATCGTGAAAGAAGACAATCGTATTTTTTCGTAATTATTGAATTTGATGTAAATTATGAGTAAAATGAGTTAATTTAGGTGGGAATTAGTTTAATTTTGTTCTGATAAAGTGCACAAGTGAAATAATTATAAAGCAATTAGTGTATCGTGTATTTCCTCGTTGCCATCAAATCTCACTAGATGAGCTTGAGTAACGAAGCAACCGCTTTACTCAAGACCTTGACATGACTTTGTACATAGTGACTAATGACTGTTAATAAGAATTAATTAACACGGAAGACATGACAGCATGGCTTAAAAGTAGCCTTAGCCGGCCCCAGAAAGGGGCAAATTAACTAATAAAAAAATAACAAATATCAATGTGATGTTTCTTAACTTGTCAAGCTTGGATAAGTTAATCGTCACCTTTATATACATAATTCGTTGTGGTACAATATGTTGGTGTGCGTAAATATCTTCATAGCAACTTTTCACTAATTAATAAGCACATAATATATACCTCTCAATCATTTTAATTTAATTTCTACCATTCAAACCCATTCAAGCCTTTAGTGGCATAACTATAGTAAATCTAATTTCTCTTTTTTGGACAAATTAAAAAAAAAAATACTTAAATTGATCGAAACCAAACGTAAGCGTGCTAGGTGTATACTTATGTACAATTTAACAAAAGGAAAGAAATGGTACTTTGCCAACCCGAGGCCGAGGTACTAGGCCTTGAGCAAAAGCAAGTTTTGCCTTAAAGGCAAACTAGGCGACCGCCTAAGGATCTCTAATTTGGGGACGCCAAAATATGACTAGCCGCACGAAACAATCTCAGAGGAATATTTGAGCACAAATATATTTTTTTATTGATGGTGTATCTTATTTCACTTTTATGGAATTACTAAAATTTTTCGAAACCTAATGTAAGCACATTATATGCTTGTATGATGCAAATATACATGGAAATAGTTCCAAAAGAACCAAAGTAAATTTAATTAACATGTAGACCTGGAAATATAGACATTAACATTTATGAAATGACTGCCCATTTCGGGAATTGAATCCGCGCCTCGCGGTTTGACGTGCATACTAACAACCTTGACGAGGTGATCAATGTTGCTGTTTTAGCTTCATCTCTCATGTCACATAAAAAAGGTAAAGTTTCAAGGAAAGTTTTATTCGTAAGAAAACCTAGCCTATTCAGATTAACGTCTTTTAAATAGTTTGAGTTTGGGATATATATATAATAACGTCGAAGCATTTACCAGCATGCTCAAACATTTTGGCAAACATCCACAATTATAATTAATGAAATTGGGATACTGTTTCATTAATCAGTAAACTTTACTGAATCGTGAAATACGTACTGTGAAATATATAATGTGAAATATGTTCTGTGAAACATTTTAAATTTTCTCAACCACGTAGGACAAGGTTTATTACTAATAAGGAATAATGTATTTCATATACATAGTTACATTCATAATATTATAAATGCGAAAATCTGTTTGTCCGTGTGAAACACGTAACAACCGCTGCACATTTTATGATGAAATTTAATGTTTTGATGCAAAAACCCAAATTCTAACAAAGACTACTATTTTGTCAAAAAACAACCTCCAATGATTGAAGCTTAATATGCTTCAAGTTCAAATTCAAACTTAGGAAACTTTTTTTCCTACTAATAAGGGGAATGAAAGCTTATACCACCTCTGTGGACTAGCGGTCCGGCGTCGGACTTGACTTTCCCGGATCGATCTCCGAGTCGGGCATCTAAAAAACTAGACAATGTGTATTTTCAGTTTTCTAATAAAAATAACGTTGTGCGGAATTGGATATAAGCCCGGTTGGCGATGGGCTTGCCACCTATCACATTGTATGACTTTTTCTCTTTGAGTAGTCGTGGGTGCTCTGGTTGTGCCTCTGACTACCTCTTCCGGGATATGGGCGTAGAGATACTTTGCTTACTGAAAGTTTGTATAAAAATCGTAGTTTTTATACAGTGATGAAGTAAACGGCAGCTTATATATAATACTGAAAAGCATGATTGGAAATTAAAAAAAAATGGAATAAGTAACAAATATACCAATGAATATCGACCTGATTGGGAGTTACAGGCTCTTGCGTAAGTAAATATACTTACTCTACCTTTCCAAACGAAACATGTCAATGATAGCTGAACTCAAAAATGGTGACTTTTTTTGTCACTCCTCTCTGATTTAATATTGCGAAGGATGACATATTTATTATGTGGTTATCAGCTCCTGCCGTCAATGTCACCGAGTTGCCGCGAGGGCAACGGACGCTATCTGTAAATACATAGATACTGATTCACACGTAGAATTGCGCTGATATATAACATTCATAACATATACGTGTTGTTTTTGTGTTTGCTTTTTCGTCAGGGCTGTCAAAAATATTTCTATAGTATTAATATTTCTTAAACCCTCTTACGGGGGATTTTCAACTATAGTCTTTTATTTGTACTGTAATTATTGCATGCCAATGGTGAAATAGGATTGAACTATCGGTTTTGTAACATCTCAATGTAACTACCCTGTTTCCTGCAATAAATGATGATTATGATTATGATTATGATTTGTCATTTCGGTGGATAATTTACAACAATTTATAAAATTGATATCTACATTTACTTAGTAACAAATTAAACTTTAAACTTATTTATAACATGTGCGTAAATGGACATAAATCTGATCATAAAGGACATTTATGTAATAATACTGGTTAAAGAGGGATCTCTTTCGGGTATTTTTTAACAATAGACTTTAATTTGTCATTTCGGTGGATAATTTCATCAACAATGAAAATATGTATAAGTAAGTAAGAAAGTAAGTATCTTCACGCCCATATCCCCAAAGAGGTAGGCAGAGGCACAACCAGGGCACCCACGACTAGCCGAAGACACTAAATCCTACAATGTGATAGGTGGCAAGCCTATCGCCAACCGGGCACATTTCCCGACCAACATTTTTTTTTATTAGAAAATTTAAAAAAAAACAATTTTATTTTTGTTGGCCGACCCGGGATTCGAACCCGAGACCTCATGCAGTCAAGTCCAACACCCGGACCGCTAGACCACAGAGGCGATATGTTTACTTACAAATTGAACTTAAGCCTTATTTTTAATATGTGCGTGAATAAACATCATATGTGATCAAAACCAACTTAAACATTTAAGTTTGTAGTTTTGTGAGTTCACTGAAACCAAGTGTTAAATAAAATTTTGTCCACAGAAATGACCAATTTTTTTAGAATTAAATATAAGTGAGTGAGTAATTATATTTCAGATTTTAATCAATCCAATATTTATATAATTATTAACCAATTGCAGGTTGCAAATCGAGGAAATTTGAAGTCCTGAATAATTTTAATAAGATAATGAAGCGCAATTTGTTTTCCTTATCACAAAAATAGTTTACTTGAAAGCAACTACGTTTGTGTGAAACGGATTATATCGTTGATAAAAGGGAATTATAATTCATTGCCCTTGTCTGATAACATCTACCAGTTCTGTCTAGGGTTCTTATCAAATAGGTAATAAAAAAAGAGAAATAATTGATTTTTATGTGAAAAGTTAAAAACAGGCACATGGCTCTCCTGATGGCAAGATAATATGACCGTTGGCATCTAGATAGCACAGTTGTTACAAATGCGTCATACCATACCATTCAGATCGGAATATGACAGTGTCATTATGGCGGCAGGAATAGGCAAGGCGGTTGTTTTATACCACCGTTAGAAAAAAATATATATTCACGACCTCATCCAAAACAAGGTAGGTAAAGATACAATTAGGGAACGCACGACTAGCAGAAGGCACTAAGTCCCCACAGTGTTATGGTTGGCAACTTGTGTCAAACGGGCACATATCGAATCCCGGGCAACGTCGTTTTTATTAGTAAATAGATAAAACATATTTTTTTATTGCACTACAAGGAAATCGAACTACTTCTGACAAGGAAATCGAACTACTTCTGACAAGGAAATCGAACTACTTCTGACAAGGAAATCGAACTACCTCTTGGGTTTTGATCAATGTGTTTCTTCTCATCGTCACTTCAGAAATTTAGCCTCTTAAAAAAAATTTCGCATTCATCCATTTTGCATGTTTGTTTTATGTGTGTCCCTCAAAACCATTTACACCAATTCACCAACCATTTTTTTTAAACGTACATGCTTCCTGATTTGTCCCATACAGAAAATCCAACGCTAGTTTCCTTTAAGTTATTCTTACTAGTGCGTTATCTTTACTAGAATACATAATATAGAAATCACTAAGTTTTAATCGACTTAAAAAAGGAGGAGGTTTTATAATATGTGTTTGACTCCTACATTTTTATGTATTTTAATTGATTTCTTTGTCATTTTATAACTGATTTTTATTTTTATTTTAAAGAACGCACTTACGAGGTGATATACCATGTCTAAATCAGACGATGTAATCCCGAGAAATAGAGAAAACCCTTAATTTTTGTATACCTATATATGTACCTTGATAATTTACTTATTGAAGTCAAAGTCGGTTTTTCAGAGTTCTACAGCGCTGAAATTATTTTAAGTTTTTCTGTGTTTGAAGTTTATTTGTTCGTTTCCCTCGATTTTTGAGAGCAGATCATTCTAGAAACGGGCACCACGTGCCGCGGTGGACCGAATCGTGGAGGGCTGTGTGTACTGGATCATATCGTGCGCTTGCGCAACCATTTTCTTAGCTAAAATGAACGCTCTACAGTAACAGATTTAAAAATTTAGTTGAAACGTTCATTGTTTGCTTCTTACAGTTATAATACATAAATCGATTATTTTGGTAATTTTTGTTATACTGTTTACTTTGTAATGGTATTAGGATAGGATAATACCTTTGCTATCAGTTTCCGTACTTTGTCTAGAAAACCAAAGACGATGATGGTGCGCTGCTAATCTAAGGCTCAATGTATGTAATAAGTTCATCAGCGATCCTGCATCCAGCTGATGTTTCAGCGAGCACTGACAATGCGGCGACATTAATTTCAGACAAGTACTAAGCTGGTGCAAAACTTCACCACCTTAAAAGAGCTATTATTATTGAAATTGTTATAAATATATTATACTAGCTGTCCCGACTAATTTCGTATCGCCCGACATTAATAGCTAATAACAGCAATAACATTTTGTATCGAAAAAAAGTATAGTTTTTCCCATTTTCCCTGTACATTTCCCGGTTTTTCTTTTCATAGGAACCTTCTTCCAATAATAACAAACAAAACCAAAAATAATTAACAAAATGGGTTCATCCGTTTAGGCGTAATGCGATAACCACGCGAAATCAGGATATGTTATCGCTTATTTTTCGAACACCTAAACTTTCTGCCTCTGTGGTCTAGCATTTCAGTTGTTGGACTTTACTGCATAAGATCCCGGGTTCGAATCCCGGGTAGGGCACTAAAAGAAAATTGGGTTTTTCGTATTTTATAACAAAAAAAATGTTGCTCGGGATTGGATATGTCCCCGATTGGCAATAGGCTTGCTACCTATCACATTGCGGGACTTAGTGTCTTCGGCTAGAAGTGGGTGCCCTGGTTGTGCCTCTGCCTACGTCGTCGAGGATATGGGCGTGAAGATACTTTGTTTACATTTTAATAATTCTTATTAAAATGTAAACAAAATATATATAATGAAAAAGGGGTCGAATGTAGGAATAAGAAAAAGGAAGCTTAGAATTCGTCTGTACATTTTTTTGAATGTTTTGCGATTACTTGCCTTATAGCCAATTAATATATTAATAATTAAGCAAGCCAACCGGGCACATATCCAATACCGAGCAACATTTTTTTTATTAGAAAATTGGAAAAACCAAATTTTCTTTTTGTTACCCGACCCGGGATTCGAACCCGGGACCTCATGCAGTCATGTCCAACACCTGAATCGCTAGACCACAAAGGCGATTTTTCCCCTTTATCATTTACCAGTATTTTTTTATTATCTTTATACTAATATATAAGTATAATAAATAAAGTGATTAAATACAGCTATATGTATGGTAATGAAGGAACTATATTTATATTTCGTCATCCTTTTCCGCATATTTTCTGACGCATTGTCAAATGTCAATGAATCAAGTGTACATTCCAAGTCATATCTAAGTTATTACTAGATATCTTTCGCGGCTACGTCCTTATCCTCATTGGGCTCCCATACGGAATAAAACATTACTGTGAACATTGGTTTGCATCGACGAAGATTTAATCCAAATTTTGATTGTTTCAAAGTTTCCACCAAGGTCGCCTTTGTGGAAGGCGTGATTGGGGCGTGATAGCCACCACCTGGATGATGCTTCAGCTCGTGTAGTTTTTTTATGAGATAAAATAGCGAGCAAATTCTCTTCTGATGATAAGAGGTGACCGTGGCTCATAGATATAGACGTAGGTGCTTCGCTGTCTTGTGGCCGAGGTTTTAGGCCAATTGCGCAAGTCTACAGGCTACCCTACCCTCTGGACCGGAACATGACAAAGGCGTCAGGAATAGGTGAAGTGGATCTCCACCTGGGCAAGTTGCTGCAGAGAACTCTGCCATCAGTCGTTTCGTTGATAATGACCCACATAGCCTGTGCTTGCCCTTACGAGCTGCCTGGCATAAATCGAACCAATCTATTCAAAACAGAGGACCCGGATCACGAGGGGAAGATTAATTTTAATATAGAAACATGATAACCCGCAGAAGGCATAAGATACGTTTATCCTGATATATCGAGTGTGAGCAAAATACGTTTTTACTGGTGAAACAGCAGACAGAAGCTAGCTTTCCATATTTAAGAAACGCCATTCATCATCTCATTTGCGAAACTTTTTATTGATGCATGTTTAATAATTTGAAGTGCTATTCAAATTCAAAGGACGGGGAATCCCATAAAATATACTTCATCATCAGTAAGGTGATTACAATATACTTATGTATAATAAGAGTATTATTACCATTATCATGTTACATATTCCCATTTTTATTTTTACCTATCATTTATTATTACCAAGCAGGCATCTAATGCTAAGAGTCAACCGTCGCCTATAGACACCACAGATTTTATTAGCACGTCGCAATGTTGTAGCTGATATTTTAATTTCTCCGTGTTGTTCCCGGTCCTTTGCAGAATGGACCATCTGTCTTCCTGGCAGGAAGCTCGTAAATGGCAAGCATAGGCTTACCGTTACTAGCACGGAGACATCCTGCCGCTTAAACATCAATGCTGACGTAACACTAACACTTTTAACAAAAGCATATAATTAACTTAGGTACTTTGGGATTGGATTCAACTTATGTGATTTGTCTAGATATATTTATTTATTGATTTTTGTAATTAAATTACATTTCAAAAGTTGAATTAAAGTTATAGGTTTATTACTTAATCTTTTGATGTGTTAAAAATTGGTTAAACTGAAATAAATAATAACCATCGCCATTCGACTACTACTAATAATTAAAAAATGTTTTATGTTCCTAACCTGTTTTTTTGCGAAATAATCTGCTTGAGATCTTAAACCTTAATATAATTTGATTGTGACTGATCTCTTGCATAGTAAAGGTCATATGTTTGAATCTCAATATTTTTATATAAACTAACTTTTGACTAGAGCTTTGCCTGCTTTTAAAGCGATCTACCCAAAGCCGAAAACTTTTGAATATTTTAAATTTAAGGAAGTGAAGAAGCTACCAACGTTAGAAGTATACTGAGCTAGAAGGAGACTGTTGGTTTCTCTTTCAAAATACTTGAGTTGTAATGCCCAGATACCTTGCCATGAACTCTTAAAGCATTGTTGATTTAATGTTACTAAACGCCTGCTTATAAAAGCAAACCACCTACCACACGTCATACCATTCGTCATACCATTATACCACACGTCATAAGGAATCCTTTTCGGATGACAGTAAGTACTATTGAAATATTTGTTTTAAGAGTTCTTACGGCTCCTGGAAACACCATTACACAGAAACTAGAAAGTTTTAGTAAGTGGCCATTAGAATAATAGAACAAAAGGAAGGAAAGCGCAAATCCCAATTTGTTCGTCTGATGTAGTTTCCGTTTAAATTTAGAAAGTAACTGTATTTATACGTTAAGAACTTCTTCTAATCGCCTCTGTGGTCTAGCGGTCCGGGTGTTGGACTTGACTGCATGAGGTCCCGGGTTCGAATCCCGGGTCGGCCAACAAAAAAGAAAATTGGATTTTTCCAATTTTCTAATTAAATAAAATGTTGGTCGGGATTGAAAATGTGCCTGGTTGGCGATAGGCTTGCCACCTATCACATTATGGGACTTAGTGTCTTCGGCTAGTCGTGGGTGCCTTGGTTGTACCTCTGCCTACCCCTTCGGGGATATGGGCGTGAAGATACTTAAGAACTTCTTAAAGCTATTTAAATTTTGTATGTCAAAGATTTTAATAGGTATGTCGTCAGATAAAATATTATTTCACACTTGATTCTTGAACTTTAAAAATTGTGCCTCTAAGATATCCTTATTCCAGCAACGTTTTTAATCAAAGTCTCACAAAATCCTATTTAAGTAATAATATGCATGTACACAAAATATATTTTTAAGTATAACTTAACTATTGTTAGTTATTAACTTTTATTTTATCATTAGTTGATATTAGATTTAATTATAAATCAAAGGAGATACTGGATGTGATCTATATTATATTAAAAGGAAACGGTTGTTTCGACACTTAGAAACACACCCATCGATACATAAGATTTTTTAAGATATTACCTTATTCAAGTGTTTTACCGGCTACCTCATCC
>NJDC01000756.1:106130-141239 GCA_002245475.1 Calephelis virginiensis | reverse complement strand
TTTAATAGGTATATCGTCAGATAAATTATTATTTCACACTTGATTCTTGAACTTTAAAAATTGTGCCTCTAAGATATCCTTATTCCAGCAACGTTTTTAATCAAAGTCTCACAAAATCCTATTTAAGGAATAATATGCATGTACACAAAATATATTTTTAAATACAGCTTAAGTATTGTTAGTTATTAACTTTTATTTTATCATTATTTGATAACAGATTTAATTATAAGTCAAAGGAGATACTGGATGTGATGTATATTATATTGGAAGGAAACGGTTGTTTCGACACTTAGAAACACACCCATCGATACATAAGATTTTTTTAAGATATTACCTTATTCAAGTGTTTTACCGGCTCCCTCATCCTCTGAACCGGAACACGTCAACGGCAAGCACTGACGTTATGACGGCATGAATAGGTAAGACGGTGGTAACAATCCGGGCAAGTCGCTGCGAAACTCTACCACCTAGTTAGGTGTCACGTGTTAGTGACGGTAAGCTTCTGCATACAAAAGTACTTAAAAGGGTTACAAGTATTCTCTTCACATAATAATAGATAAATTAAACTAACCTATATTTTTTTTGTTTCAGGTAAACACCGATCCATAAATGTATTTGGGAGTAAGATCTGATTAAAAACCAAAAAGTTCTGGTGTTCAGGATTGCAGATACTTGCGTAATAGGCCAAATTCCACGCACCTATAATATCTATTGTGCCTATAGGCCACGGCCACATCCTATCGTTTGTACTTTTCGAGAATCGCCTTCTAAGAACCTAAACGTATCATCACTGTTAATCGTATCAAACGGATATGAAACGGATATGTCGCCTCTGTGATCTAGCGGTCCGGGTGTCGGACTTGACTGAATGAGGTCCCGGGTTCGAGTCCCGGGTCAGCCAACAAAAAGAAAATTTGATTTTTCCAATTTTCTAATAAAAAAAATGTTGGTCGGGATTGGAAATGTGCCCGGTTGGCGATAGGCTTGCCACCTATCACATTGTGGGACTTAGTGTCTTCGGCTAGTCGTGGGTGCCTTGGTTGTACCTCTGCCTACCTCTTCGGGGATATGGGCGTGAAGATATAAACATTAAGTTAATATCGATAATAAAGGTTACAATGACATTGTTGCTGTTTTAAATTATAAAGTAACCGTTAGGTATTGGTATTAAGCTATGATAGACTTTAAACACCATTTACACCGACATGTAACGTATAACAGGTACAACGTAGTTGTTACCGAATTGCAAATTATTATCAAAGTAGATATGGAGATGGTAACAGACCCATTTTACTGTAAATTATAATTTCAAGTTACTATCAATACATTAACCTTGAATATATAATTGGAATACTGATTAAAACAATCTCAATGTATATTAACAAAGTTATCAATAAAATAAGGTTTTTACCACAAAATATTTACGAGACACTTATTTTCTACTAAGTGACCCAGCGAACTTTGGACTATCTTGCGACTTCTCATGGGGGGTCAAGAAATCTATCCCTTAATATCATAAATTCTGTCTAGTATGTTTTACAGCCAAACTTGTTGACCGGTTTTGAAGAAAATTAATACGCGTAAAAGTAAAGACTTGAATTCAATCATAGGCTCCTTTGTTTTTTAAAAAATCTACGCGCAAAGGACTGTTATGTGGAATGAAAGTGAGCTTATGATTCCTAGATGGGACAATCTGGAAAAAAATATCGCAATCGCACTATTATTTACTAGCCAAATAATTGCCCCACAAACATACAAAAAAATACAAACATAGTCGAATTGATAACCTCCTTCTTTATGGAGTCTCAGTTAAACTCTTTTCTATTTATGTGGCCATAGTGATATCCTGATTCAGAGGGTAGGATAGCCAATAGATTTGCACGATAGGTTTAACAAACAAATACAGGAGAGCAACGCGCCTGTGACAGCTACGATATATTTGGGCCACGGTTGTATCATTTCACAGGGAGAGCCTTGTGCTTTTTACTATCTTACGCCTTAAAAACTCTTTTCCAGTATTGGTATTGGAAAACATTTAGCGATAATTTATAAAGATGTATTTTTATTATGTCGATACTTATAACTATTTATCAAAAATACTTCTTGTTATTAGCAGTCTTAACAAATTGTTGTCGAAGTGAAAAAAAATTACAATGAAAAATGGAATTGGTACTAGTATTACTGTATTTTAATTGTTTTTTAAACGATTATTTCTAAATCAGATGAAACAAAGTCAAATTGTTACATTATTAGAAAAATATTATTATAAACAATATGTTTCAATATAACAAAAAATAATAGTACTGGTTGTTTTTAGTGTTTAAAATATCAAAAGATAAACATACATAAATAACAAAGTGTTCTTCTCTAAGTAAATGTTATTATCGTGTTACATACATATTGCTATTAAATATACGAATAGAAATTGGAGAGTTAAATCGACGAGTCATGTACAATCATCCATATCAATTCTTCAAAATTTATTACATAGTCATTTTTAATTTTGTTATTAATAAATATTTATTTTTATCCAACAAATTAGTACGACATATTCTCATATCCGTTTCTTGATCCATTCGATAGATTTATCTTAACAGCGACGCTCAACTTGTTTCATATTTTTTACTCGTATCGTTTTAAAATACAATCATTATAATTACTTTTAAATTAAAATTAACAGCATCGTCAATACATTTATTAATGACGATTTATATGACTACCGGTCATTAAATCAGAAACACATTTACATAGAGTTAGATAAAAACTTTGATAAACCAATCTAGATGTCCCATGTTCTTAAACTAAAATTATATTTATTTTATTGGTAAGGCACCTTTTACTTCGAACAAGTCGTAGTTGTTATTACTTAGCTGAATAATCTACTCCATACCACACAAACATCTATATCAGTAATAAATTATAAGTAAGTATATTTGTTTCACTTTGACGCAAAAACTGCAGTACCAAATATCAATCAACTTTGTATAAATGTTCTTGGAGATATTAAAAGTAACATAGGTTACTTTTTCATGACCTAAGTGCGAATAAAGCCATGGGTAAAAGCAATATGATATGAATCGCTAAAATGTATATACGCTCATAACTACCGAAAAACTAAACTGATTTGGCTTATTTTGCTTTTAAATTATTTGTGGAAGTCCAGGAAAAGTTTAAAAGACAAGAACATTGAGAAAAATTGTAAAAACAAAAGTTTAATTTTTCCCATACAAACTGAACTAGTGGATAGAAGTTTGCTAGGGCAGGTAGTCTATATGTATAAAAATGAATAGAGCTATTCCCTATCTCACATTTGTATACTGTTTTTTTGTTGTGTTAATCATTGTACAGACCTACCGTATATAAAAAAAGTCAGTTTGTTTTAATTTGAACATTCATGGTTAAAACAGATAGCGTCTGTCGGGTTAGCTAGTTCAGAACAAAACTAGCACTACAAAACTTAACGTTTCTCATTTACCAGTAACTGACAATTAAAAAAGAAGCATAGACTACATAACATAATTATAACATATATGATAGATGTAAAAAGTGGCTACATCTCAAATATGGACTAAGTATATTAGTTTTGTTATTGTAAGGAAAAACGTTATAGTTGTGTTTGTATTTATAACTGAACATAAATATAAAATACATAAATATAAGTAACTTTTTAAGAACATAAATCAAAAAAGGAATTTCGAGATCAAATATATTACTTAAAGACATAAAATATGTTACTTACCTGAGGGCGCAATGTTAAAACCCTGTGCGTGGCCTTACTCTGGCCTCCATTGCAAACGCGGTAAGTTGTTGTAAAAAGTAATGCAATATAACGATTGTGCTAATGGAATCCATTAATTAGCCACCGGCAGAAAAAAAGTATGTTTACGTTTTTATCTTTGTGTCTGTCTGTGGGATCATAATTCCAAAAGAAATCGACCGATTTCGATTAAAAAAACTTTTGCTTGAAATCTGACGTTGTTGATATAGTTCTTAGTTACGTTGCGAATAGGTTTAGAAAATTTGGTAGTTGGAAAGTTTTTAATTTTGTGAATGTTCAAAACACTAGATTTTTCAATATTGCGTGAAATCAAAATTATTCATTTGCGATAATCAATTGATCCAGAAATATGTTTTCATACCAACATATTATATTAAATTGTTGTGCACAAACAGTTCAGTATTCATACCAAATAACTATTTATATATTTTTTAAATACTTTCGTATGGTACAGTTTTACTAAATTATACCTTAATCTAATTTTCTAAGATAATCAGTAGTTAATCAGGAGAAAAAACGACGAAATAAACGGATCGGCAAACAATGTTAATTAAAATGTTTTGGTAGCTAGGCTTTTCTGCAAATCAGTTACAATACCATCACTATGATAACTGACAAGGCAATCACAACCCTGTGGCGGAATAATTTATTCACTTACAAATAAATGTCAACAAACTATTAGCATATTTCATTGTATAATTAAACTTCTTGTCTGTAATTAAATATGTTTTTACCTGCCAGCAAACAATTTCCGTTACAAGACTGTGTGATAGGCGGCTAGTTTTGCTATTTATGAATTCCGTACAGGTGGTTGGGCGGCGCAGGTGTCGCATTGTCGACTGTTTGGTATGACCTATGCATAAGAAAACAATTTTGCACAGTGTACTGGACAAAGTAGCTACATTATTACCGAACTAAGGAAAAAAAACTAATGTCGCATATCCCTCAAAACATTTCGACCGCCTCGTCTCTTGAGTGGGGAGCCTACACGCCTAACTACACCGATCAATCGCGAGGCTTGGGTTCGATTCCCGACGGGGGCAGGCATTTGTTTGATGAACATTAAGATGTCTGTAATTCCGGGTTGAGTGTTTATTAAATTTATTCTAGTATCTATTTAAGTATTTCTATGTATTGGTATCGTTGGCTATCACCCATAACACAAGCATATAATTTGCTTACTTCGGGGTTAGATTCAATTTGTGTAATTTGTTCAGGAATATTTATTGTTATTATTATTTTATGTATGAGAGTAGAGAGTAAAAAAAAAACGTTCATTTGACACTTGATACTTTCTACTTACTTTGCAGGGTACTTTGCGTGAAGATATAATATGTGTATGTGTAAAATGAACTATACGCTGAAATGTTTCTATACATTCCGGATAAAATTATCCGATAACTTTGCTCGAAATGTATAGCATTTGCTAATTTGTGTCCAGGGTGTTGCATGTCTTGTATATGTTTACAAGCTATCCTACCTTGCAGATTGTATGACGAAAAAGTGCAGCACGGACGATTCGGAGGAGGCAATTTCAAACAAAATGAAAATATTTATTTCTAGAATAAGTGTGTTAACAAATCGTAAAGTATGTAATCGTAGAAATGCATTTTCGCGTAATCAAATTAAATGTCTATTACAAAATTATAATTTAAAGTTATGTAGTTTGTTTAAGTTTTACCCCCTCTATCGGAAACTAAACTAAAAATCCAAGCCAGGACAATAAACGGCAATGCAAACTCCCGCCAAATATTTAAAATAAACTCGCTCAATATTTTCCAACGAAATATTATTTGTTGTAACAAAACAATGCAAAAAATAACCTTACCTTCAGCCTCTGTAAATGGAGTTGCCATTGCGCTCAGCCATTGTGAACATTTTTTGTTACCTTTCATTTTGACGACTTAGAATATTCTAGACTTTGACGAGGATGACATCAATAATCGCGTCACGTAAAGTATCATATTGAAACGCTATTGCGAATAGATATAAGACATTAAAAATACAGAATTACATAAATATGAAAATGTGTTTTATAGAACAGGATTAGGACTGTGGTACAGGAGGCAGTTGGGTTTTCTGCTATTAAAAATAGAACTTCATTGATAGAAACGAAAAATATTGAGATACGGATTATGTTAGTGACTTGAATAGGTGGTAGAGTGCTACACAATAACTTTTTTTCATATGATTAGAGCTATTATAGTGTCCGTATTCGCCATTGTTATAATATTCCTTTCTAGAGCGTAGTCGGTATTTTTCTATGTCATGTGGTAAAATCTTGGCCTAACAATAGTAACGCTCCAGGGACATCTATGGTGCTTACAGGCTACCGTTTTCTCTTACTATTGATTGTTGGCTGGTTTGTAATGTGACAAAAATACCAGTTACCAGTGCGTAGTGATAGGAAAATGTAAAGGTGGTGCCAATTTAGGTGAGCTGCTGTAGCTGATTTTTCCTGGGCGTGAACGTGTCCACCTAACTCCGGATCCAATAACCGAGGCTAACGCAAGCCTACCTCCCAATCCAAACAACATTAACCGTACACTACACCGTTGCCGCCGGTCTCGGCGACGAAGACCTTTCTTGCGCCCGGCGCCTAAGCGACAAGCCGACATTATTCCTCCATCAAGTCTACCCAGTAGCCAGAACGCAGCACCAAGTCGAGGTACGGTCTCCCGGGAGACAGCCCATGTTGCTGACGTTGTAGAGAACAGTCCAATCCATCTAAATAATGATATCTCTGTTCGACCCATCAAGCCCGGTGAAGTTGTAAAAACAGCGAGGTTGTCAACACATTAGTCAATAAAAAAAGACTTAAAATCTTTTTTGTCTAACAATAATGCTACGAATAGTCGCGAGCAAAACACTAGCGTAATCGCTAAGCATATTGTCGTGCAATACGCGATTAAAATAGTCTGATAGTAAGAGTTATAAAAACAAGTAGCTAATCAGATTTCCACGACATGGCGAGATAGCGCTGGAAGTAGACCAAGGGCGTCGATAGCACAAGGTTGTGCAAAACGGAATGCTGAGCGCTCGCTATACCAGGTCAATGTACATTTAATATTCTAGTTCTGTAGTACTTTTATCGAGATAATATTTATCGTGAATTTCACACTTTTCAAATTTGTACTTTTTCACGTACTTTTGTAGTCGCCTCTGTGGTCTAGCTGTCCGGCGTCACACTTGACTTCTTGATATCCTGGGTTTATTTCCAAATCTGGCAATAAAAAAAATAGACAATGTGTATTTTCAATTTCGTAATAAAAATAACGTTACCCGGGAATGGATACGACGTGTCCTGTTAGCAATAGGCTTGCCACCTATATTACATTTTGGGACTTAGTGTCTTCGGCTAGTCGTGGGTGCCTGGTTGTGCCTTTGCCTATCTTTTCCGGGGACGTGGGCGTGAAGATACTTTTGTAGTTTGCAAGAGTACACTTGTTGTTTTAAGAGTACAGAAGATTAAGTGATAAAGAGAATTTAAATTAAAATTTAATTTTAAAATTAAAAAAATAAAATTTTTGAAAAATTATCCAAAGCATTTAAAAATTTAAGAAAGGAAATTTAAGAATCTTAGGGATTTCGACAAAAAAATCGCAGCATGCGCCTTAATTTTTGAGAAATTTTAATTTGTTTAAAAACAAATTGATTTCAAAATTAACAAAATTTAAGCTTTACTTAAGGATGTTAGTTACCGATACTAATATACAGATAACTGTTTATTTAATATATTGAAACAGCAACCGCCTTATAAGTAATGGTCGTTGTTAGTGGGTGGAACCAGCCATATTATAATAATATGACCAATAAAACATTAATGCGTACATTAGACCTGATGTAAATCAATTCAACTTTGAAAATAAATGTTTATTTTTCAATATATTTAAACTGACATTTGTTAACCTGCCAATTTATCTACATGTTTAAAAATAATTCCCCTTATCGCATAATTCCCCAGTTCGACCAATTTTGATAATATTTTTTTAAAGTATCTTCACACCCATATCCCCGAAGAAGTAGGCATAACCAGAGCACCCACGAATAGCCGAATACACTTAATCTCACAATGTGATAGTTGACAAGCCTATCGCCAACCGGGTAGACATTCAATACCAGGCAACATATTTTTATTAGAAAATTAAAAAAAAAACTTTTTTATGTTTTGTTGCGAGACCCTTTTTTATTGTGCTAGTTACATCAAGAGACTTTTATGGAAAGAAAAACCAGGGAAAAAGGTAAAAGGTTTAATCTGTACAAACTGTTAGGAGCTGCTAATATCAAGTGAAACGAAGTTCGCTGGGTCGGCTAGTATTTTATAATTTTGTTAGATAGTTAACATGCAGCCAGGTCTCCTAATGGTGAAACATAAACCCTCACCACGGTAATGTTTTATATTACAACATACGATTGACCCCATAGATGCTACTCTGTTGCATCTTCCTGTCTGAAGTTACGTGAGTTTGCCGGCTGGCCTACCCTTCAGCATGAATCACGGTAGTGACGAGAACGATTTTGTGGTGATAGGAACCGGGTGAGCTACCACACAACACTCTACTATTTAGGTATTACTCCACTTTTTTCGTGGTATCCCGACGCTTGATGACGTTTTATTAAAGTCCTTTAAAGAGTCCTTCTGAAAACAAAGAGTTATTTTTTTTTATTAAAAAGTTTTTAAAAGTTTTTTTAGTTTTTTTTTTATGATATTGGAAGGTAAACAAGCGGACGGATTTCCTGGTGGTCAGAAATTCTCGCCGCCTGGAGACACCAAAGGTGGTAATGGTGCGTTGCCAACCTAAGGCCGCGATGTTTGGCCTCGGCCAAAAGTTACCGGCTACCTTACCCTCCAAACCGGAACACGTCATGACGTTATGACGGCAAGAATAGGCAAGGCGGTGGTACAAATCCGGGTGGGTCGCTGCGAAACTCTACCACCTAGTTGTAAAAAAAAGTTGTAGTTGTTGTTGTAAAAAGTTGTATTGAACTGAATTGTAAAGTTCACCTCTAACATTCCACGTGATATCAACGCACCTATAAAATCTATGGTGTCTATAGGCCACAAATGCGTATTTCCAGCAGGAAATTGGATTGTTCACCGTCTTGCTACATAAAACTAAAAATCGGTTAATCTCAATAAATATGTAAAATATATCTTACACTCACATGCATCATTTTAGAGGTCACAACTGATAACGGTATCAGGACCTCGCAGATACGGAACTATTCGATATTGTTACCGAATCGGTGCGATACTCAGGAAAGTACACTTATCAACAACATATGTTACGGAATCGAAGTTGCTACAAATGACGAGTATGAGAAAGTGTTCAAACATTAAAAACTATTCATCGGAAATTGTAGCTTATCTAACATAAATTTATTAACGTTAAAAAATTTGCAAAACACTTATTTTTGCAGGAACGTGTTGATAGACTTCAAAAGCGAAGTAAAACTGCAAGAACAGACTTCAATTACAATAACAGCTAGGTCATCCAAGTACACAAAAATTTGTATTTGCCACGATTTCCCTGGAATTCCATAATCAGCTCCAGACTTAGTAATAGGACAACCTTGGAAATACGCTGTTTCCAATGAACAAAATTTATTTGAAATTGGTTCAGAAATCCCGGAGAAATCTATTAACATACATAAAATCTTTTATTGAAGTCGATTACGAGATTAGTTTATTGCTATATTACTTTATTAAATTTCGCGTGAGTTGATTGTAATGATAAAATGCCTGTTCATTTTACATACTTCAAATGTACTTATACAAATAACAAATTTGAAGTCAAAACGGGGTGATGGTTGTATGGGACCAAGATTTTTATAGCTGGATTTATAAAATACTTATTCCAATAATAAAATCCGATCTTCTGCAATAAAATCGTAAACGTATATTATGTTCAGTTTGTTAAGAAACATTAGAAAAATATATCAGGATAATAATGCAAATTTTTAATTTTTTTATTATTTTTTATGTCAAACCTTTGGCCTTTTTTGGGTTATTTTTTTTTGTTTCTGTTTCTAAGGAATGAAATTTAATTCATTCTTTAGTATTTGGTTATTGAAAAAAAAATGATTCTAAACTTAAAAATCTAAACCAGATTTCAATTAAACCTTAAAGCAGAAATACTAAATTAAAGAATAAAATTGTAGTTTTTTCCGTAGATCTAGTTGCGGCTTCTATATAAGATACACGGAAGAAATGTTTAAAACATGTAAGTAATCCTAGATGAAGTTAAGTGGACTCTTCATGGTCATTGAAAACTTATGGGATAATTGCCTATTGATTTATATATCTCTACATATAAAGAGAAATGGTCTGTCAAACTGATTTATCGCTACAAAGCCAAAGCCCGATCTAGACTTGGAAACATAGTCTTAATCCTTTTCGTTACTTACTTGCCGGCGTTTTTACCTCATGAGAGATGAGTTTTTTTTAAAGATACGGAAAAATCAACCGGCTTTTCTGAGGTAAGAGACAACCGTTGCGTATAGACACCATAGATGTTAGCTATAAGTGAAACGCTATCTCATATTAGACCTCGTGTTCAAACTAACCGTTTTCAGTTGGAAAACGAAACTCAGCTGTAACTGGTGGTTTCTATCTTAAGGCTAGGTCTAAGGTTACGTGTGCAACTCTACTGGATACCATAACCTCTAGCAAGGTATACGACAATAGCGAGCACTGATGTCTTGACGGAAGGAATAGGTAAAGCGCCGGTGCCAATCCTAGCTAGCTGCTACACACCTAATTATGACTGACTGCATAGTAGAATAATTAGTAATCACGAACAGGCAATGGGTTCGTCACATGCCAATGCCAAATATAAGTAAAAAGGTATTCTAAAACCGAAACTTAGTTTATATTCATTCAAAACTTTTAACAAAATCGGTTTAGCAGTTTTGCCTTGTAAGATTTACAGATAGACATTAAATTTTATTTTATTAAGTATGTTATATGCAATGTTTACTAAACTTTTAAAAAAATCGGTTTAGCAGTTTTGCTGTGTAAGATTTACAGATAGACATAAACTTTTATTTTATTAAGCATGTTATGTGCAATGTTTATAATTGTAAACTGAATTAACCGCTAAGATGATGAATGTTTCATTTTTAAAGGTCATTCTGATAACAATATCATCGACCTTGCGAACACGGAAGAATGGAGTTTTGGTGTTATTTCAACAGACTAATATTTATGAAAGTACATCTATAGACAACTTGCCTTTTTTACTGCTGGCTATTATTACAAAAAACTAGTGATTTTTCGTGGACTCATTTAAAAGTGCACTTGATTTTGTAGTTTGACAAAATTTTGAAATGCTACTTAACCTTTAACTTTTACACATACACACATAACGTCATAGGGTAACTACTGTCATAACGTCAGTGCTTACAACTGTCTTGTTAAATTTCACAGGAGGCATAACATTGCTGCCTAACGTTGAAAGCACACTCTTATGGAGCGGTTATTTCTATTACATCTGTTTGAATGATTAAACTAGGTTATCAACAAAATGAATAGTTTACGAAAATCGACAAATACATAAGCTTTTAAAAACTAAGATTACAGTTTCAACAAAAATCGCACAAAAATAAATATCACATTTAAATATTGATTAGGAGGTACATTATTTTCCGACTTCAAAAGCTGCGTACCAAAAGGTGATCGACCATTGTTCGGTAAAAACTTATGTGGTTAAGTGTACCGTCTGGGACGTGCTAACATTTTTGTCATTTAAATTCGGTAAATATGTCGCCGACAAAGAAGTTTCAAGGTTGACCTCGAAGATAACTGCGATAATTTGGGCCATGCGTCGCTTTGTGCTTTGAAAATAAGGATAGGAACGTTCTGGACGGTTAAAAGGTTTTGTAACATTATTCTCGTCAGATTATCTCTCTTAAAGGTCGTGAACTATAATTGTACAGTCAAAAAAAAAATGTCTTACTAGTTGTTTATCTGCGACTTAAATTAATTACCCTGTCAGGGTAATATACCTGAATTTTTATTAAAACTTTTATTCTCTAAAATAGCCTTTTAGGTTGATATTTTTGAAATATTTGAACTCGGATATTTAACTATGTGTGTTTTGAATTAAATTAAAATCGGTATAATAGTGACAGACAGGCAGACTGACTTTGACAATTTCAGTATTTCGAAGGTTTAGGGTGAAAGTATAGATTATTCGTGTATGGTTTGCAATTGTCGAGTTCCGTTTATGATAGCATGCACTATTTGAATATCACCTTACCTTTTCCTGTCACCATAACGTCAGTGTTTGTCGTTGTTGTCATAAAGTTAGTTGATCAATTTACTTCAAGAGACGTAATTTTTGTAATAAACCGTTTATATTTTGGGCTTAAATAGAGCGACATTTATTAAGAAACAAATCATAAAATTAATAACAAATTTGTCTGCTTCTAAAAAAATAGGTAAAACAACAGATACTGATACTATTTTATTAAATAAGTTAAATGAAGTAAGACTTAAAAAAACAACTCCAATATCGTTACCACTTTTCGATTTAGTTTCTCTTTTTGGAAAGGTAAGAAGTGTTTCCGAGATTTTCCCATAAAATATCCGATAATAACAACAAGCTCCGATAAGTGGTTTTTCAGTTATACTTACAAAAGAATGCGTATATGCTCATGACACAATGTCGTCGATGTACAGAGTATACCTTCTCAAAAAGAACCATCAAGATTTGTTCGTTAATAGCAGAGTAATCTCGTTACAAACATACATAAAAACCTACCTTCGAATTAATAACCTCCTCCATTTTGTAGTCAGTTAAAAAAGGTACATCAACAAAATAAGAATTATCTAAGTAAAAATATTTGTGATGGAATTCCATTATACACATTTTCTCAAATAACACTTGTACTTTTCCACAATTCAGTGCTTAACACTTTATGACACAATTACGCTAAGTTTCTTCTTCAGTTTCATCTTTTAATGCATCATCAGGTTTTGCAAGAAGAATAAATATTTGCAAGAAGATAAATACGATATTTCAAAAAGTGTAAATGATATAGGTATGAGCTACAAACGTCGGGTCGTATTATTTAATAGAGTAACTCTCCCTTATAACCTCGTGCCCGTTCTGTGACCCACTTACTCTCAACAGGATGCTAGCTCTTTTTATAAACATACTACAATTACTCAGGTACTCTTCGAGATGTCCTCGATCTATAAAGTCGAATGAATACATTCATAACACGTTTTAAACAATAACGCAGTAAGTATTTTCACGCCCATATCCCCGAAGAGGTAGGCAGAGGCACAACCAGGGCACCCACGACTAGCCGAAGACACTAATTCCCACAATGTGATAGGTTGCAACCTATCGCCAACCGGATACACATCCAATCTCGAGCAACAATATTTTTAATTAGAAAATAGGAAAAACCACATTTTCTTTTTGTTGACCGACCAGGGAACCAAACCCGGGACCTCACGAAGTCATGTCCAACACCTGGACCGCAAGACCACAAAGGCTGCAAAACAAACGACTTCGATTTCAATAACTCCACATTTTCTTTTTGTTGACCGACCAGGGAACCAAACCCGGGACCTCACGAAGTCATGTCCAACACCTGGACCGCAAGACCACAAAGGCTGCAAAACAAACGACTTCGATTTCAATAACTATGTCAACTAAGTACACAAAATTTTAGTATTTTCTCGACTCCTCTGGAACTCCATAAGGTCCAGACTTGGTAGCAATGAACTCAGAAGTATAAGTTATATATTTGATTTTGATTGACTTTATGAGCGCAGTGAATCTCCAAAAAACCGCCTTCAGTTTGAAAGAGTAAATCATCTACATACACAAAAACTTAGTGATTTCCTCGATTTTAGAACTTTTATCAGATCCAAACTTGGTGGCAACAGGACCACCTTAAAAGTAGGGTCTTCAGAATGTGAAATATGTTCAGAATTGACGGGAAAATCGATTAACGTATATCAAAATGTAGGTATAGGAGTCGAACATACAGCCTATTTTCGAAGTCAGTTAAAAGATAGACCTTACCTACATATCGCATATCGCTCCCAAGTCCCTTGTAGGCAGAGAGTATCGGGCACCAAGTGTCACGATCTTTGCAGATCTGCTTAGTTTCTTCTTCTTTGAATGATACTAGATAAAAAGATATTATCTTCTTTGATTTGTATAGCTCGAGATCCGATGATTTTCTCATGACTAGACATTAGTTATTTTATAGGTTTTGTATCATACATAAATACATACATATTTTCATGCCAAGTCCCTTACGTGGTAGGCAGAGAGTATCGAGTGTCAGACTTCACGATCCTGACAAACCTGTCTGGCTTCCTTCACATTCATAACGTTTTGTATCGTGTGCTTACAACTCACGTTGGGGCTGTGGGGCTACCATGTCCTTTATGGGAACAGTAATAAATCACACCCTGCTTCAGATGTTGAGACAGCCGTAGCTTATACAAAACCATAGATGTTATAGGCGCTTCGCTGTCCTTGTCTTGTTTAAGTCTACTGGGTCCTCTACAAACGGGTCAGGTCCGGAATACGATTGTGGGGAACATTGTCATTAAATCGGCAAATAAGGTGATGAATCATGGCCTGATTAATATAGAGTATAGCAATCTACCCCCATTTATTATGTTGGTAATGACCTACATAGCCTACGCTGCATCAGAGCGACTGGTCTACACAAAAATCCCGGACCAACACGTTAAGAAGTAGAAACCTTAGGGTGTCAATGCATATTCAGGAGACTATTACATCTTTAGTCTCTTAGCGCCATAATATTTTTGTTTCATCAAGATGATATTTTCTGTTTAATATTATAAAATACATAACAAACTCGTAAGATCCGCCTGAGATAATATTACTCAAACCCGAAATATATCAAAATTATCATAAGAATTTATAGACATTTAAATGTATAAACTACTACCGGTTCCGAAGCTTGACTACCGGTTTTAAGACTAGTTTTAAAGGTATATTACGTGTATATCATCAAGAAACCTTCACAACTGTCTATCAGAAGATGTAATTCCGAATCTATATAAATAAAAATTAATCTTTATTTCGCGTGTTCATCGCATGACGCCTGCCTGAAGGATAGACCAATATTGCTAATTATTTTTTAGTTGTGTTAGTTATTGTTAGAAGATTCTTAAGAACAGAAAAACGGGGAAAATTATAGAAGCATCTTCACGCACGTATCGCCGAAGGGGTAGGCAGAGGCACAACCAGGGCACGCACGACTAGCCGAAGACATTAAGTCCCACAATGTGATAGGTGGCAAGCCTATCGCCAACCGGGCACATATCCAATTCCGAGGAATTTGGAAAAATCCCAATTTTCTTTTTGTTACCCAACCCGGGATTTGAACCCAGGACCTCATGCAGTCAAGTCCAACAACTGAACCGCTAGACCACATGGGCGACAAATATACAAACAAAACGTAACGTAGTAGCTGTTACCACAAGCAATTTCGCTGGGTCAGCTAGTCTTAAATATTTTTCGACGTAGGGATGTTACAAATAATTTAGCTTACTCGGCCACTGGTGTAGTCAGTTTGTTTGGATTTGTTAACACCGCATTATCAGTTCCTACCACCTTAGAGTCAGTGCTCTCCATTATTGATTCCATACTGGAGAGTAGTAGCTAGTAAATTTGCACAAGTAGCCTAAGATCTCGGTCGTCATCTAGTATGGTACTTGTAATATTCTATATAATTTTCCATATCAATCTGTCTGTTACGCTTTCACAATAAAACTACTGAACCGATTTTGATGAAATTTTATTTAATATTTATTCAAAAATAAATTCCCACAGTAATTTAATAAATGATGAAGTATGAAAATCGTAACTATTCTTCGGTGACGAAGTCGCGGACAGACAGCTAGTTTTTAATCAAATAAAGAATAGTTTATTTGACATGTTGCATTATGTCTACGAACTTAATTTTTTCGAAAAAGAGTCAACTTCTGAAAGTTTAATTAAATAAATGTGTTAAAAGAGCACGAAGTTTAATATACATATATTAAACTTCATGCTCTTTTCCTAGACCAAGCTACGAAATTTTTGGCGAATCCCTCTAGGTCGTAAGGTTTCATTCGTTTATTTGACAAATTTCGCTGAAAACAGTGAATCCAACACCTCCCATGCCCTTTCCTACCCCTTGGGGCTTAGGGCGAAAGATTGCGAGAGGCGTGTGGTATTGCAAACACACTCGACTATGCTTGACTCCCTAAAACTTTAACAAACTGTGTCACGTTTGTGAAAAGTAGAATCATACAAAAACTTCCAGGTTTCTAGTACTAAAAACGTCTGATTAAACGTCACTTTCAGGGAAATTCTAGAAGGCCAATATACGATTCGATCGCAGTTTAACGATTGCCAAATCGTAATTAAATTACGGCTCATTAATTTTATGGGTCTTGCCAATTGAAGGTTCTCAGAAAATACGTTTATCGATGAGAATAACCTATATATACTTTTTGTACTCTGTTGTCAGCGAATCTCTATTTTTTTCCTCTAATGAAACAAATTCGCTCTTTCTTTTTTGATTTTGTTGATTGTTATTAGAAAAAGTTTTGCATAAAAAAAATATTTAAGAATTCCACATTCCGCCTTACCGATTTTATGCCGCCATAATGACAATGTCATGTTCTAGAGGATACGATAGCAGTTAGATTTGCGTAATTAGCCGGCGACAGGAAAGCGTCGCATCTATAACATCTATGGTGTTTATAGGCTGCGGTTGTCTCTTACCGTCGAAACGTCTATCGGCTAATATTATATAAAACACTGTATAGTTTATTAATGTTTTCATATGTCTATATTTTTTTTAATGTTGCTCGGGATAGGATATGCGCCCGGTTGGCGATAGGCTTGCCACCTATCACATTGTGGGACTTAAGATGTGGGCGTGAAGATACTTTTTATATATTTTTTTAATTAGTCGCAATGTTTGCTATAAATTGTTTGTACATATTATCGTTATTTAGGTTACAGTCGCATGCAAATTCATTCAGTCGTTTCACGATAAAATACTCATAAATATTCACACACAAAGTATTTCGTTATTCGGTCTAAGAAACTTTATTTTATAAATTATGTTAATGTGTGTGTGTGTGTGTGTGTGTGTGTGTGTGTGTGTGTGTGTATTCAAGTAATAAACTTAGATCTTTACAAACCACATTCATATCAAGATCAAAACAATCCCACAGGTAAAGAGCTAGAGCGATTAACCTTTCTAGTTTTAACATTTCAAGTACACAATTGAGTGTGTTTCTCATGCTGAGGTTTGTCGTTATAGTTGAACCTTTTAACAGTATAAATAGCGAAGAACTATGACGCACAGGCACTGCATACGACACTGTTGAGTCAAGGCGGGTCAAGGCTCTGCAGATCCGATGACCTGGTTCTGAGTATGGTCTCCCGCAGTATTGTATCATATTATTTCATTTTAAAGTAAAATTAACTTATATTTATTATTAACCTCCGACTGGTAAAGAGGGGTGTTATAAGTTTGACGTGTCTGTCTCTGTGTGTGTCAGTAGCATTATAACTTTTTACCGGATTTATTGAATTCGATGCGGGTTTTTTGGTTTTTTATTCTTGGCTACTTTAATTATAAGTTATTTAATTTTCTTAATTTTAGGACCAGCTGACGAGACACGTCTTGTCTTTTAAAAAGAATGTCAATCGGGTGACAGTTATGTTAAAGTTTTCTATTGACTAATCTTCCACTTAACTTACAATGTTTTAAAAATCATTAGTATTTTTTTTAATTAATAATTATTAACACAACTCAAAAATGATTATCAAATGCATTTCAATATGTTTACGTACGGTACGATGGAGAAAAAAATTAAAGATTAACTTTAATACATGTAATAATAAGATATACAAATAAATAGAATATATAGACAACCGTCGCCTCTGTGGTCTAGCGGTTCAGTTGTTGGACTTGACTGCATGAGGTCCCTGGTTCGAATCCCGGGTCGAGCAACAAAAAGAGAATTGGGTTTTTCCAATTTTCTAGTAAAAAAAATGTTGCTCGGGATTGGATATGTGCCCGGTTGGCGATAGGCTTGCCACCTATCACATTGTGGGACTTAGTGTCTTCAGCTAATCGTGGGTACACTGGTTGTGCCTCTGCCTACCTCTTCGGGGATATGGGCGTGAAGATACTTTTATAGACAACCGTCATGTCAAATGCAGACACCATAAATATTATTGGTTGCTACCAAATTGTTTGGCCACGTATACATATCTAGCATCTACGCCTCCCCCGAGCACTGAACATGACTATGGTGAGCGCTGATGCTATGAAAGCAGAACTTTTTTTATAATATTGAAAAACTATTTCGTATTTCGACTACTATTTTATTTGTTATTTCTTAGGAGAAATATCGTCACCTCTCATATTTCGGAAATGCAATTTAATTGTCAAAAAGTCAAGAAGATTTTGATTTAATTAAAAAAAATGTTAGCGTATTAATCACAGACATAAAAATATCCAGTCGAATTTAGAACCTCCTTTTTAAAGTAGGTGAAAAATAGTAATAAAAAATGTTAATGTTTGCTACATAATCGTTACGTTGCGAATTCGTGTCTGAATTGCTTCAACCAGTTACACAATCATGTGTCACACTCACGTGAACTTATACACCGTCACATAAAATGTCACTAAATTATTTTTATTGTTAAGACTCCGGCGATGGCATACTGAAACTAAATTTTACGATTTCAAATTTTATTTAAATGTTATAAATACGTAAAAATATCTTCATTAGATGTTAATGCGTACCTACCTACTATATCCATCCACAAGAAAACGAAGTACCTTTGACATTTATTTATAGGCGACGGCGATCTCTTACCTTACTTCTAAAAAAAATAATAAAAAGTATGTATTTTTTATTCTAAAAATTTAGACTGAAATTAAAACTAAGTCTATTTATGTTATAATACAAAAAGTAGATATCAATTACTTTGTCCAAACTTATACTCTTACTTTTAAATACTATAACATGAACAAGTGAAATGTAGTAAAAGGCAATAATACCTAATCTGGATAGCGACTTTATTTGATAAAAATGTATTTTATTTACAAATGATTATAGAATTACTTTTTATGTAAATGATAAGACAGCTAACAAGCTCACGGCTCTTCTGGGGATAAAAGATAACCATACCATACATAGATACATATAGGAATGCACCATAAATGTCACAGGAGCATCGCAGTCCTATGATTGAGACGACAGACCAATTGAGCAAGACTACCCTCTGTCCTACTTTACGGGCCGGCACATGACAGTGTCATTATAGTGGCAGAAGTAGGTTAGATGATGGATCACAATCTGGGCAAGTAGCTGTACGACACTTTACCACCAGCGTTCTTGTTAGAAATGACCTATTTAACCAAATTCTAATTTGTATAGAGTTTATTCAGCGCCGGCACCTTAAGTGGTTCAATGTGAAAAATAATAAACAGTTAGAGTAGCTTACAAGTGTGTATTTTTTTGTATTAAATAAAGACAAAATGACAAATTTTATTGCCAGGAATGAGTGTGGCAGTGAACTTGAATAATGCCAAGTTGACATAATCTAGAAATATATCTATCATAATTACACTGATTGTAGACGGACAGACATAAATTAATACCACAAAGTAGTGGAGTTATTTCTGCTCAATTAATGTATATTAACTTTAAATCATTCTCCGCATCTTTGATCTCGTTCTAAATGTTTTAATCACAAAATAAATGATTTCATTTGTTCTTGCATGAAGGTTTTTTACAATTTAATAACGATCCTAACGAAAAAGTTTTCTGTTCTGAAAATTGTAGAATGAGTATTGTAAAAGTATAACTCGGATTGGAAGCGTTCGGGAAGTTAAAGGGTATCTTCTTATTTTTGCCTAAAGTCGAAACCAATGTGTGTTACCGATGATAACATACAAAAGTGAAATTTGACCGTTAAATGTCCGCCTCTTAAATAAGCTCAGAGTCGCTTAGCGTGCTCTGTATTTCTCTGCGAGATATGATCCGTAATTCGTTGATTCGCAAGAGAACGAGAGTAACCGACATAGTACAGAGAGTCAGCAAGCTGAAGTGGCAATGGGCTGGCCACAACCGCTGGGGAAAAATGTTCTTGAGTGGCGGCCCCGCACCGGAGGACGTACTGTTGGACGACTTCCCGGTGGACTGATGATCTGGTCAAAGTCGCGGGAAGTCGCTGGATACAAGCGTCTAGTGACCTTCACTTGTGCTCTTTGGGGGAGGCCTATGTCCAGCAGTGGACGTCCTCCGGCTGATGATGTTGATGATACTTTTCGCCGTTAGCACTTGGTGGAGTTTTAAGTCAAATCGACGGGTCCTACGTAAACTGGTACAGGCAGCAAAATGTCACTAACGTTTATATGGCATCATTCGTACTTAAACAACCAAAAAAATAATTAAAATTATTAACGCAGTTTTTTTTAAAGGATTCAAGTATACCATTTCAAAATTTCAACTATGTACGTTGTATAATGTTAAAGTTACACGCATTAAAACATACAAATCGCTCTCCTGTAAAGTTGTGCAACTGCATTTGTACCAGTTTACGTAGGACCCGTCGAAATACACGTTTTTAAATAACATTTCAAAATTTTATTTTAATACTAGTTGATCCGACAGACGATGTTCTGTCATATTAATATTGAATTCAATCACCTTACAGCTATAAATGTAAAAGTAGAAGTGTAATTAAAAAGTAACTCAAATAAGGTGAACATTCAAGATACTACTACTTATTGTTATTCTTTAAGAATCTAACTTTTTTTACAAATAAATATTAATAATACTTTTAAATTTCCGAATCATTTTACATGTATTTCTGAAATATTTTAAGCGAATAAACCTATTTTTTGATGAATTATTTCAATTATTTAATAATTGAAATATTTTTTTTAAACATTTTTTTAATTCTAATTTTTGCTTTCAACATAAACTTCACAATATTTCAAGGCATAATATTAAGCTATATTAAATATTTAACACAAAAAAAGGCAAACTCAACAAGACTGCAGCTATCGTACTTCAAGGGCAACTTCAAACAGGACAACTGGGTTATTCATGACCGATTATACTTATGTACGAGTTTAACTAGCATGTCAGATATGGAGCATTCCACAGATAAAATTTAATGTCGGTTATAATGTCTCAAGATATTTTAGTTTGAAAACAAGATAAGTTTTTGTTACTTTCATTTCTTGCTTTGGTAAAGAACGCCTAATTACGGAGTTATACATTTATACTCTTGTAGCAAGTATTTTTAAATAACTCCAAAAAGGCATAATTTCGACTGTACCTTTTTTATTTGTTTGTAACGTTAAAACATTGAGACAGTTTAGTGACAGTTTGGTTTAGTTATTATTAAAAAGACGGTTTTGTTTGCAGTAGGTACGTCAACTTTATTACTTTATTTTAGTAAGTAGTAATCTCTGTTTTAGTCTGGATCTGATGCGTAGAAGAGGACATCTGCCTCAATAGCAGGTAGCTTGTAAGAGATGAGCAAAGGTTTAATATATAGTATATTACCAACAAGAGCATTGGTAGTAAGGTGCTATGCAGCAACTTGCCCAGGTAGGGATTCAACGCCTTACCTATTCCTAATGACTCTGTCCGGCCTGGAGGGTAGGATAAACGGTAGACTTCCACAATTGGCCTTACATCCCGGCCACAGGTTATCATCAATGGTGTCTATAGACCACGGCTGTCTATTATCATCAGAAGACGCATGTGCCTATACGCGTATTTCCTACAAAGAACAAAAATAAAATTTTCGACACTGGCTACCAAATCGAAATAAACTTTATAAGTCTTATGCTTTGTGGGCTCACTACAAAAGAGTTTATCTATTTTAGGCAAATTTTATTTTCTTATAACCGAAGATGAATTATTTTTGAAATGACACACATGTTTTTTGTATAGTGGAATAATCCAAAACTAAAATCAGGAATAGATTAGAGGGATCCATCGCCTAATTTTACTATTTGTCTCGTTGTTTGTGAATTTTGTTTAGAATCTTTGTTGCGCATACAAAATTTTGTAAAACTATCGCAGTATTATTTTCGTTTGACTGTACTTTTATTATTACCAATTTTGTTTCAAATTACAAATGACGCAATAAAACTTACCCTACATTTGCTAAAACAATAAATAAAAGTTAAAGACAGTGGCCTTGAAGTAAAATAAACCCCTTTGAAAGAGGGCTTCGCAAAAAACCGGATAAAATACTTAACAAAGAATCTTTTTCTGTAAACAGAAATGAATGCTTTTCGTTAGCCTCGCTTACAATCGAAATATATATTTATAATTTTAATTTTAAAATATTTACGGAAGTTCAAGAAACGTTAATAGTGAGAAAAATAAAAAAAAACGAGAAGTAGAAGTGTGGAAAATAACATTTTAGTTTTTCCCATATAAACAGTTTAGTCGTCAATGCCAGGCGTTCGCCGGAAATATTTGATAGGAAAAATCTTAAGATGAGCTTAACAATTATTAGTTTTATTGTAAAATGTATTATTGTATATATTGCTTCCCTCCAGAGACTGAGAAACTGTAACACTACAACTGTAAAATTTCATGGCGGTAAATAAGGTAATAAGTCCAGGTTATTTCGTTGAAAATAATATGCTTTTTCGCCCTTGAATCCCCGAGTTCGTCTGGTTTCTAAATGTGTAGAACAGACTAAAGCCAGTCAGACAAGAAGTCAGCTTCCTGCAAAATATGATTTATATTACTACAAGTGATAGTACAGCGCTGTGCAGCAACGTGCCCCGGTTGGGATCCACCGCCTGACGCTGGTATAACAACACGGCGCATTCTGGTCCACTAGCCAGTAGGTTTCCAAAATAAGCCTTTTATCGCGGTATATCCCAGCCACATGATAACTATGCACCTATAACATCAATAGCAGTGTTGCCCAAACGGTCGATCGCCAGAGGTTCCATGGTCGATCTTAGAGGTTAAGCCAGTTAGTTCATACAAGATTTTATTTTCGAATTTTGAATATTTTTATCTACAAATGTGAGTAAATAGCAAGAAACTATGTAAAACTGCTAATAATTACTTAAAATGACAACATAAAAATAAATTATAATATAAATACGTGTTATTATTACTAATAGACAATAAAAAAATTACATAAAAATAAAGCTGTCGATCTTAAACCTTTAACCTTTTCAAAAGTCGATCTTCACAGCATAAAGTATAGACACCACTGATCTATAGTTTCCATATGCGATTATCTCTTACCATCAGGAAAGCCTTGTGTTCCTTGTTCACATAAAAAGTATGTCTTAGCTGAAGCCAGTGTAAAATATTTCAGTGTTCCGTAAGAACGAAGACGTTAAATCTTTGATTTACAACCGCGGAAGCAGTTAACACCAGTGAACTGGCAAAATATGGAACGGAGAGATGTTCCGATTAATCATGTCCGTCTTATTACTTCCGGCAAATAGTATTTTCTACTTTTTAAGTTGGTTCGTTCATGTGGAAAGAATGACAGATCAAAGATTGACAAAGCAGATATAGGATGGATATTTGTATCCCAGGAAACCTAGAACATTTCAGTATCAAATCGCTCAGGTTTTAGCCGGAAGTGGAGTCAAAGGAAGTAAAATATTCTGTCCAGGATTGTTAGCTATTCCTTTTTAATACATTTTCTAATACACTAAATATATACTTGTAAAATAACATGTCCTGACTGACCGAGTCATTATCGCCGAGCAAAAACTGTTAGAGTTACTGCCATGAAAGTTGGTGAGCAGAGTCGTTTTATTGAGTAGACACCCAAGAAGGACGGAATTTCAGAAATTCTACCCCTAAGGGAGTATAATAGGGGTTAAAAGTTTGTATGGAAAACCATATTTTTTTAAGCTAGAAGTTTATTTTTGAGATTTTTTAATAAGAAGCCCAAAAGAGAAGTTTCATATTAAATATAAAATGAGTCGATACGTATTTAAGCGTTTCTGGAAATTATACCCTTAAGGGGGATAAGGGTTGAAAGTCAGTATGAAAGTCCTAATTAATAGACTATGATCAGTAACTGCTATGCGAGCAAAGCCTCGGGTAACAGCTAGTTCAAGATTGATTTAGGTTTGTATCTATTATAAATATAATAATTTGTAAAATAAATAAGCCGTTATTTTTTAGAAACACTTGAAAAACATTATTTTAGATGAAGCTTGTTGTAAGTATAAAACTTTGCCAGGTGTATAAAATTCGAGACGCAAAAACAAGTTTTGAAGATTTTAATTGAATTAATTATGAATTTGATAAGGACTGTCGAAATGGTCGAGATGGTAGTTGAACTAACAAAAACAGCACATGGCTTGTATCAAGATGTATTCTAGTGCGGCCGCTTGGTAACTAGTATCCATATGTGGTTCAATATTGCGTACTTATATGGATTAAATACCAACGGTTTTATTAAAATAATGTGACTGGCATACAGAAAAATATCTTAGATTCTCGAGTTCGAAACGTTTTAAAATTTGTCTCGTTTTGTAAAAGGAAAAACTTGAGCGTTTAACTTGATCGATGAAAAAAAAATCGTTTCGAAAACGTTTTGGTTCCTCTTATAAAGAATATTGGCCAACTGGTTGAGTGACTATCATATACGCCTAACTACATTGACTTACCGCGAGGCTCGGGTTCGATTCCCAACAGGGGCAGACATTTGTGTGATGAATTAGATGTCTCCGTTTCCGGGTCTGGGTGCTTATTAAATTTATTCTGGTATCTATTTAAGTATTTCTATGTAATAGTATCATTGGCTAACACCCACAATACAAGCATATAATTTGCTTACTTTGGGGTTAGATTCAATTTGTGTGAGTTGACCAGTGATATTAATTTTATTTTTTTTAATTTTATAACTGCAGCTTTCTTACTAAGAAAAACTAGGCGAGCTTATTTTTAGTCAATATCACCGTGACCATGATTAGGTTTGCATGACTTACCAGAATTAGTTATACCACCTAATATACCCAATCGTCATGACATGTGTGCTCGCTACTGTAGTTAGTGTACATGTTTGAGGGTTTTTTTTAGGTTAGAGCTCAGTGCATAAACACATGGCTCTCTTGATGGGAAGAGACAACCGGGGCCTATAGACACCACGGATGTTACAGATACGGCCTTATATTGGGATGTAAGGTCTACTGTGTTAGTACCCTACCCTCCAAACTGGAATATAATAGAGTCATTAAGGCGGCAGGAACAGGTAAAGCGGGCAATTGCAAAGAACTCTACCACCAGTATAGTAGGAAAAGGTTGCCGTTAAGTTTACTTTTATAAGAGCCTTAACATTCCAGTTTCAACTAGTGCCACGCCTCATTAACATCTGTTGTCTATAAGTAACATCTTCAAAATCCATCTGCGTTTTGCCTTTCATTACATACGTTACGTATCTTTCACCTTAACACCATTTTAACAAATGAAATAGTTTTACGAATATAATAAATATTCAAGCCATTCTTTGCTGTTTTAATTTGTCTTCGCACATGTACCTACCCCCAAAAGGTAGGTACAGGTAAAACCAGGGCACCCATGATTAGTCGAAGGTTAGTTCGACATTGTGATTTGTGATAGACTAACATATCACCGCCTTGCTCTTACCAAATTTCGGACAACGTTACTATTAGATAATTGAAGAACACATTTCTGAGTTGCCCTGGCAAGGCTAGAACTGCATATAAGACGCCACCACTATATTTGATATTTTCCATCGTCGGCACTTGGTAAAACTTCCAAATATTCATATTTTTAAAGAAAGAAACACTTGTACTGTTTTACTTATCACTTATATATTATCTTATAAAAGTAAAATACGCCACCACTAGTCTAAGTAATCAAAAAACCTCTCTTGCAAATCACAAATATCTATTGTACGAGTAAACTGGATGCTAGTCAACTATGCTAATACATAGGAACTTTTAAATAGATGTCGGTTTTCTTTTGTTAAAATGAAATTAAGCCGGTTTTTGCAATTTTGCTGTGTTTAAATCATGATACTTGCATACCGTAAGCCCTGCTATTATCTTTTATCTCAATACATTGTGACTCGATCGAGGGCCTCGAAAATGATTTACAAATCCTGATTAAAGGCCACCACCTTAATTCATACAGCCACTCGATCACAGAGCCATCTCGCCTGCAATAATTAAATGTCAAAGGTTACACCCGTATTACCACCAGTAGGTCGTTAATTTTGAGTTAAGACAGTTATTTTACAAGAATTGCAAAAATAACTGTACGAAGCATCCGAGTGACCGAATATCAGAGTGAATAGTATTTAGGTGGGATATTTTAATGCAAAGAGTATTAAAAGTAGGCGGAGGGTCTAGACGGTCTATCGTAAGGCTTAATACTACTCTCCATATTACTGCGATTCTTTGTTAATGAATGAATGTTATGCATAATCAATTTCCAAACTTAGAAGTAGGTAAATATAAATATCATAATAATATAATTTGTAAATTGTAATACACAAAATGCGAACGTATTGGAAAACAAAGCGATATCTTATAAACAACCTTTTTGTGAAAAAAACGAAACTATTTTTTTCATTTTAATATTTAGATTGTATTTCTAGTTATGGGTGTTTATATTCTATGTATTATTATAAATACTCTGATCATGATCGCCTCTGTGGTCTAGCGGTCCGGGTGTTGGACTTGACTGCATGAGGTCCCGGGTTCGAATCCCGGGTCGGCCAACAAAAAGAAAATTGGATTTTTCCAATTTTCTAATAAAAAAATGTTGGTCGGGATTGGAATTGTGCCCGGTTGGCGATAGGCTTGCCACCTATCACATTGTGGGACTTAGTATCTTCGGCTAGTCGTGGGTGCCTTGGTTGTACCTCTGCCTACCTCTTCGGGGATATGGGCGTGAAGATACTTTTTTTTTTTTATTATTATAAATACTCATACAACTTGACTTGCTTACTGTGAGATAAGACAAATAAGTGAAATTATTTATGAGATATTTATATAATACTAGCTGAGACGAAAGACGTCTTATCCTGACCATGAATATTGTTTTTTTCCTCAATAGTTCGAAATTGGTTCATCCGTTCAGGCATTATGCTGAGACCAAGAGGAATGGAGATTCACTTTTGTATCTTACTAGCTGTCCTGGTGAACTTCGTTCCACTCGTCCACTTGTGTTGTTGTGGGAAAGTTTGTTCTAGTTTCCTCGCAGTTTTTGTTTTTTCTTATCTTTTAAAGCGTCATTGGACTTGAACAAATAATTTAAAACCAAAATTATCCAAAATCAGTTCAACCGTTTTCGAATTTTAGAGAGACCAACAAACAACAATTGATTTTTATAGACATATATAGATGATACCTATATATATATATAAAAGAAAGACGTTTTAGGTACATATACTACTTAATTTATAATTAATAAAACGGCTGATCCGATTTGGCTGGAAACTGATAGGGAGGTAGCTTAGAAACAGGATACGGATATAGAATAGTTTCCCGTTCGACTGTGAGGAAACTAGGAAAAACACCATTTGATTTTATTCTCATAGGAACTGAACGGATGGAACAAAGTTCGCGCGAGCTAGGTCTTATGATTCTGTAAAAGCAATAGTTGAAAATTTTTGGGCCTGGATTTACACGAAGTTTTAGTCGTCGTCAGGGACAATCGGAAACGTTCGTGTCTTATGAACTGCTTGGTAAGATAGCATTTGACCTATAATCTAAGGAGCTCAAGACTAACATGGTGATAATTTAAAAATAGCTACCTATCGTGTTCATATAAAATTGTAAAGCATGTTGTTTTGTTCTTATTTTCCGTCGCAAGCGTTGGTATGGAATGTCTTCGCTGTGTGGAGATAGAAGTCTGGAATGACTAGGCTACTTTTTGTCCTGATATCTAAAATTCCGGGTTTAGCAGAGGGCAACTTCGAATTTATAAAAATCATTGAACCACAGTTCAAGTTTACTAAAACAATGGCCAATTTTGATGATTGCGGAACAAAGTATAACGTCACGGTAGTAAAAGTACTAGTGAGAATGTGCATGATTCTAGCGCATGTGCATTTTAAACGGGTATAATATACGAGTATACTTTGATTCTTAGCAAACAATAGGCAGGTCCATAACTTAGCGAGTTTTGTTACCGTCCTCCGATCATAGCAACAAGTTACGAGGCTATAACTTTAATATAGCAACGTTTGCCCGTGACCCATGAGGCATTCGAATTGTTATCAACGACTACTAGGAATTGAAGTAGACGTGACGTACCAAAATTGCCATCTTTAATAGTCCTTACTAATGATATACCTGAATATGCGAAAGTGTAATGGTTGAAACAATTTTAATTAAGCGTAAAAATGGATGAGTCGTTGATTCTAATAGATGGCAAGTTTTTAAATTTTCCAATGTTAAAATAACACATAATATATCCTAAATATTAGTCTTTTGACTTACATTATGGTAAGAAATGGCGGTTTATGTGGATTTAAAAGTGTTTACTGATGTTAGGATAACCTATTGCGTAGTGGTATTATGATCATTATGAAATATAAGACCTTGGTTTTAATCAGTGCAAGCTGTTGAAAGACTATTTGAACTGTCTAACAATCTAAATTATTTTATATTCACCACTTATCTAAATAATTAATTAGATGATTTTACTATTGAGCTATGAAATCGCCACACAAGTTAGCAAAGTCCATCATTTTGTATAAACTGTCCTGTCTTAACTATGAGTACTGAATTCTCATATTTTCTAATAAAAAAAATCTCAAAATTCTAATCTTCCGCTAAACTTTACAACTCAATAATTAAAATATACTTAACGCAATTGGGCAAGGGAAACACAGAATATTTTCATTTTGTCATTACAGGTCTACTTTTTTCAAATAGTAGTCCTGACCTCGGCGAGGCAGCTCGAGTAATACAATCCGAACATTTACATAACTATTTTCAAACTTCGTGTTATATGCGAGGGTATTTTATCGCTTTACATTGTGGGTCTGTGTGTTAGCCTCTTGTACGTGACTTTAGACTTATCGCATAGTGCCCCTGCTTAAATTTCTAATCATAGTACTCAACGATAGACTTACATAACTTGTTTGGACTAAGCCTTTAATATTTACCATTTTTTTCTCTTTGCCTTTCATACTAATATTACATCAACAAAAATGTGTTTGCTTTTCCTTCGTTCACATTGCATCAAACGACCTTAAGGTATATTTTTTTGTATTTAAAGCTGAAGTAAAAGCTCCATTATTTCAAAATGTTTTACTTACCCTAATACTCGTTCGTAGCCACGGGCTACTTATAGAAAGTTAATAAAAAAGCAGATATTTCTTTTAAATATTTTCTTGGTAAGAAACTACTGTCGTCGATATACATTGCATGTTACTGATGCGTTTATTTCTTATGGCTGATTATAACAGAAAGATGGAACATAAAGGATGTGAACACTGAAAATATGTACATGAATCTTACTAAATTTGTAAAATTTACTTTAAAAAAGTCACATTCATAGTCGAGCTTAAAATCTTGTTAATTTCTTGCATTTAAACAATTGTAATTTTATCAAATAAGAAGCCTCGTTTTAAAGATATCTCTGCAAACGTTGGCGATGGTCCAGAGTCTAACTGGGACACATTCATTGGTGTCTATCGAGGACCGTTGTTGGCAATATCTTTAATGGATTATGCAGAATTCTCTCACTACTGTTCTCAGAAACAATGTTTCAACAAAGTAGTGTATTAGTTTTATAGCTTTTTATTAAATCACTTTTCAATCAATGCAATAATTTAAATTTTAAAACTCACATATATATTAATTAATATCTACTACAAAAATTTCAATCAAATTTTTTTCTGTATACAAAAAAAATTAAACAGTCATTTTGATTAACACTGTCTAAAATTTGATTTTCAAATCTCACCCAATTACTAGGTGCCATGCAATCCGCGTGTGTGTTATTGGTTGGATGTCAATTTTAGACATTGCTGTCTAAATTTTTTTGTGGTAGGGCGTTATATGTTTTAATGTTTTTTTCTTTTCCCGAACTTGGGAATAAATTTTCACAATTATTTGAAGAAACATTATTCTTTCATTTTAATTGTATTGATTTTTTGAATTCTCTGCGTTGATCTGGGCTCCTTTGCAGAATAGACCATCTACCTTCCTGCCAGGCTGCTCTTAAAAAGCGAGCATAGGCTTACCGTCACTAACACTGTGACATCTGACGAGGTGATAGAGTTTCCCAGCGACTCGTCTGGATTAGTAACACCGTACCGCCTTACCTATTCCTGCCGCCATAATGTCAGTCCTTGCCATGAAGTTCGGAGGATAACATTGCCAGTAAACTTAGTTTTGCTAGAAGCCTAACATCCGAGCAACGGGTTGGCAAACGCACCATTACCACCTTAAGTGTCTCTAGGCGACGTGAATTTCTTACCACCAGAAAATCCGTCTGCTTGTTTGCCTTCCAATATCATAAAAATTAATAAATAAACTCCTTCCTTTATTATTAAATGAGCTGAAATCAAGAAAAAAGAAGAGTATCACACTGAGCCGTACACTAGAATTAGCTTTAAAATATCGCAGCACGGAGATGCAGTCGTAGTGTAATATAACGTACGGTTATTGCTGAAGATTTTTTAATACAAAGTCCGCATTGCATTGTGATATTCGTGAAAGTTTCTTACGGATAGGATACAGGAGCTCTTGTGCTATTGGCAGTAAGCGCTACCTACCTCAACCACCACGCGACGATTTTGTAACAAAATATTACTTAATGTTACTAGACAAAATAAAAAGTATTCATTGAATTTTCTTTAGTACTTCATTACCTATTTTATGTATTTTAGTAACTTTGGATTTAATAAATTTTAAATAAAACTTGATAGTATAAACTTGAAAGTATAAAAATCATTGTTTTGTATTTTTATAATCAAGTTTCAGTCCAGTTGTACAAAATCGTTTTTTGAGCCGTAAATTAATCTAAAACGTTTATCGAAATGTATTATATTTTTTTCTGACAACAAAATAAAATTAAATCCATAATATGTACTAGTGGTCGCCCATTGGTCGAAATTCAAACCACAATAAATTTTAATATCTTGTTAATAAGAACGCCATCTTCATTTCTCAAGACCAACTACTTTGTTTCCAAACTTTTTAGTGCACCATCTGTGATCTTTTATCGTTATCATCAATATATTTGTTTTTGTGTGTGAAATGCATGGTAGTGTAGGTAATGTTTTATTTATTGATTTAATGTACTTTATAAGCATTATTATTTAGAAATATTAGCGTCAGCGCTTCTCCTACACATAAACTATAAGTGTGGCAAATTTTATGCACCTGCGTTCGCGCAATTATCATAAAAAGTGTCCAAAGTTTTGGCGTCACGTATTAATATATAGATTTCGAATGTCCTGGACTTAACAACAAAAAATAGTATTTTTATGATATTAAAAGGCAAAGATGCAGACGAATTTCCTGATTGCAAGAAACTTACGCTGCCTAGAGACACTAATTTCATATTCCAAATATTTTATCATTGTTATTGGATCAGGATATAGATTTCGCACAAACTTTTACATTTCTTTTTTTACTCACGTTTTACATCTTAAGCAAGCGGGACAGCTTATTACTGATAGTGGTAGAGTAAGCGAGACAAGAGTTTGGCAGTTGTCTACACCTTAAAAATATCGTGATACATCAATAAGCCAGAGACCTTATTATGTTTAGATAAAGAGAAACCTTCTTGCTACCTTCCCATACTCTTGCATATTGGTGCTTATTGGCCATGACCGTGACTTGCAATTAGATGTAATTACCTTCAATTTGTAGCTACCAATGTTATTCCTGCAGGGCTAGTATACGCAGTATAGATTCTCATCACAATATAAACCATTTTAATTATCATGAGAAGTAGGGAAAATGCATGCTGCTAATGGTAAGAGACAATCGTCGCCTGTAGACAATACAGATGCTACTGAGGCGTCGAAATATTAGTCCACGTGTGCAGAGTTCCTTACCCTCAAGCTCTAAACACGACAGTAGCGAGCATTGACATTGGTAAAAGATTTTAAATTAAATACAACCATAGACCGATTTCGAATCAGATTTTCTGTTTGAAAGCAAATGTGGACGAATTGGTTCTTAGCTACATTACATGTAGATTTTGTCAGGGATTATTGAACATTTTAATTTTAGTGTATGTTATGGATCAAGTTCATAGCGAAATATGATTGGCCCTCTCTACGGGCGCATACTAGGCCTGGTCTAACATGACGTGAAACTAACGTACTATGCAATTATTCTTCCTTTGCAAATTAAACATCGTCTGCAAGTACGACCTATTGTATGAAATCTAGTCGTGCAATTAACGTCAAGGTTTAAACTTCGCAGAAAATCTCAACTGATAGCTTTATTAAGGATGCTTCTGAAAATAAATTCTTTCAATGCCATAAGATTACATGGAAGTGTATTATTCGAAAAGGAAAAACATTATTTAAGAGTTATTATAGAGTACTTAACATCTTATGTCATGTTCTTTATATACTTTTAAGAAAGCCTTTATTTAGACGGTATTGTCATGATAATAGGGTTTCCATACGGATAAAAACATTGGCTGTAAACATTGGTTTGCATCCGTGTGGAACGTAGATTTTATCCAAATTTTGATTTGTTTCCAACATAGTTTCCACCAAGTTGACTCAGGTTCGGATAAGTAAATTCACACCAAAGGTGGTAATAGTGCGCTGCCAACCAGAGGCCTGGATGTTAGGCCTCGAACAAAAGTAACTTTGCCAGCTACCTTTTTCTTCTAACCGGCACACGTTAACGGCAAGCGCTGACGTTATGGCGACAGGAATAGGTAAGACGGTGGTACCAATCCGGGCGAGTCGCTGCGAAACTCTACCGCCAGATGTCACGGTGTTAGTAACGGTAAGCATATGCTTGCCTTTTACAAGCTGCCTGGCAGGTAGGCATATGGTCTATTATAATATTATAATAAAACGGGGAAAACCTATGTCATCTTGTTAATAAACATGGAGTACTCCAAAAATCAACCTGGTATTGTAGTCTTTATTACAATACGATACATACTATAATATCTACTAAATTTTACTCTTACATTAGCCTACTTTTATTAATAAGACGGATGATGTGTTTTGGTTATAGTTATCTCTTAGATATCTGACTAGGTGGTAGAGTTTCGCAGCGACTCGTCCGAATTGGTACCACCGCCTTACCTATTCCTGCCGCCATAACGTCATGACGTGTTCCGGTTTGGAGGGTAAGGTAGGTAAACTTACTTTTGCTCGAGGCTTAACATCCCGACCTCAGGTTGGCAACGCACCATTACCACATTTGATGTCTCTAGGAGGCGTGAATTTCTTACCATCATGAAATCCGTCTGCTTGTTTGCCTTCCAATATCATAAAAAAAAGCTCTTGTTTGTATTTAGGTGAGAAGAAGTTTAAACAATGATTATTTAAAATTTCAGAGGTTATTGAGTTGTGTAGCGTGTACTATTAGTTTCAAAACATATAATATCTTTATACAGTTGTTCATTCAATTGTTTTTAAAACACATCTGGACATCGACATCATGTTCTAAATAAAGCTATGAGCTGCCAGATCCTTCCACGCCTTTGGTACATTCATTATTTTTTATCTAAATTGCAAAGTTGGCAAAGTACACAATTGTCAATCCAATATGGTCTCTTAAAGATGAGATCCTGTAATCGCCAGACTCGCGTTATTTTTAAAAACCTTTTTTAATGTCGTAAGATAGCGAACATGCTCTGCTAGATACAACTTGTCGCCCATAGACGCCATAGATGTTACTGGTTCGTCACTATCCAAAGGCTGGGCTTTTACGGCTGGTTCAGGTATGCAAGTCCGTACTGTACTGTAAACTCCAGAATGGAACGCTACCATGGCGGACACTGACTAACGGTATCCGGGCGAGTTGACTTATCAAATTCGTGTAACTAAAATAGATGCTGAATTTTAAGCAATCATGAAGTTTAATAGTTATATATTTTTTCTTCACTTCACACCTTCCATATTAGAAAGTAACCACGGAAACACTTTTTTTGTACCTTTAAACTCTCATAAATTGTAACTGTACTTTTTACTACTAGCGAAGCACTAAAAAACTGAATTTCATTGATGTTAATTGGTTTACTATGAGAATATCTTTCTTTAGGAACCAAACATGCTCAACAATATCAATCATTAGAACCTATTCTGCTGCAGAAGCCACGACAATCTAATCACTGTATGCCACCTATGAGTAGAGTCAGAATAGTTGTGCCGGGTGACTCTTGAATCTCGATTTCATGTAAATCGGAATCGAAATCGGATATGACATTTAAGGTATTCTCGAAATCAATACTACCGGATTACGAACATGTATTTCCAAAAAAATCAGCAAATATGATAAAACAATTTATCGTTTACTATTAATTGAATGTTAATAATTCGCCATGATATTTTTGAGTACCTAAAATGACATGACCGATTCCTATTTACATTAAATCGAGGTTTATGTTTGAAATTGTAATACGCTGAGAAACTTTCAAATTGTATAAAATGACTACGGTGTGGCTATGGAACAGAATAATAGGATCTCGCGTTATTATAATTATCTTTTTGGCAAAAACCCTGTTCTAGACGGAGTCAATGCTTCCTCTGACAGCTGACATGGTCCCAGTTTAAAAAAACTTTGTGTACAAAAATATATCGTTTTTACAAAGACGTGTTCCCGCCTACATATTTATCTAGTGGCCATGTTAAAGGCGGGTGGAATCTGCCATATTGATTTGGGGCTGCTGAAAGATTTAAATTTGTACAAGTGTTATAATTAAATTATTTATCATACGTTTACAGAAACACCGAAAAATAGGGAATTTTTAGGATGGCTGATAGATTTATACATTAGACATAGGTATCGTTTAAAATCTTGAAGCGTAGGCAAATGTGATGGATGTTCAAAATAGCAATTTGACTGCTACACCAATGAAATATGGTAAATATTTTAGTCTATATTATGTAGTTAAATAAATTGAATATGTTATTTTTCTTTTCAAAATAAATTATAGTTTTAAGTGCGCTCTAAGAAATGCGAACGACGATTGAACCTCACATGACATCACGCCTCAAAAGATTAAATATAATTGGTATACGAAAATAAGGAATTTCATAAGGAGTCGGAATTTAGAAGAAGAGAGCTTTTTTGGTTTCTTTTACTTTGCTACAAACACTTTTTAA
>NJDC01000756.1:95004-106120 GCA_002245475.1 Calephelis virginiensis | reverse complement strand
CCCTTGGTGCTGGCGTTGTAGGAAACAGCCCAATCCATCTAAATAATGATGTCTCGGGCTGAGCACTCTGCTCGGCCCACAAAGTTCGGTGAAGTTGTAAAAAATCGTAAAATTAACAACAAATTAGTCATTCAAAAAAAATGACATCACGCCACACAAGATAAAATATAACTGGTATACGAAAATGAGGAATTTTATAAGGAGTCAGAAAACAGAAGAAGACAGCTTTTTTGGTTTCTTTTACTTTGCTACAAACACTTTTTAATAGTAACAGACTTTTTATAAGTGAAAATAAAAATGAAACTTTTTAAACATAATTATATGAACATAGATATTTTTTAAGCTTAAAGTTATAATTTATAACTTATAAAGCAGGAATGAATAAATAGTTAACAGTTACAATTACAACAAATGATGTGCTTCGACTAGGATGAGCTGATGAGGGATGCTACCACTTAGTTAATGGGAAACACAAACATTTATATTTTTAAATCACTAACGTCAAACTGGCGTCAAACCAGGATCCTTGGTCCTCATATTCTTTTTCATGACGCAAAGGCACTTGTACAAGATTGTGTTCCTGGACTTAATAAGTCAAGGATTTTTTGCCGTTCCTCTTACAAAGTCAGTAGTCAAGCCAGCAATTTCAGCAGTCATTATCGGCCTATCGGAAATCCTAAGGTATCAACGATCCATTTAACTAATTCCATTTCCTTCTTAGAAAGACCACAACATAGAAGAAACAAAACCGCTAGTCGCTGTCTGTTCCTATGTATCCTTAGATGTTTAAAACTACGCAAAGGATTTTAATGCGTTTTTTTAATAGATAGAGGGATTCAAGAGTAAGGTTTTTTTTATAATAACATTGAAGTTTATCCACCCGTGCGATGCTAAGACGGACTGCTAGTATATGATGTTTATTGCAAACTATTCAGACTTACAATCCATAGACATACTTAATTCGACTACAATAAATGTATCAAAGTATCCTAAATGCTCAATATGGTAGTTTACGGTAGATAGGGATTAATTAATTTACATTCTAAAAATTGTGTGTATTAATAAATAATCATGTAATCTCAAAACAAACAAAAACAGTGTGTAAATAGTAAATCGTGAATAAATAATTAAAAACCTATTAAAATATTTGCACACCACAAGTTAGTAGAATATCTAGGAACGCTTAAATAATTTTGTAACATCTTTGTAACACTCATATTCCGCAAATAAATATTTTTCTTTTCTTTTTCAAATTAATCATTAGGCAGAGGCACAACCAGTGCACCCTGACAAGCGAAAGACACTAAGTCCAAAAATGTGATAGGTGGCAAACCTATCGCCAACCGGGTACATATAGAATCCCGGGCAACATTATTTTTTATAAGAAAATTTAAAATACATATTTCCATTTTTTTTATTCATCGACCTGAGGATCGAAACCGGGACATTAAGAAGTCTACTCCGACTCAGGACCGCTAGAACACAGAGGCGAATTTCCCCCGTGTTGGTCCGGACTCCTTTGCAAAATAGACCATTTGCATTCCTGTGCTAGGCAGCTCGTAAAAGGCGAGCATAAGCTTAACGTCACTAACAACGTGACATCTGACTAGGTGGTAGAGTCTCGCAGCGACTCGCCCAGATTGACACCACCGCCTTACTTAATCCTACCTCCATAATGTCAGAGATTGCCGTTGACTTGTTCCGGTTCGGAGGGTAAGGTAGCCGGTAGACTTACTTTTGCTCGAGGCCTAACATCTCGGCCTAAGGTTGGCAACGCACCATTTTCACCTTTGGTGTCTTTAGGCGTTGTGAATTTCTTACCATCAGGGAATTTGCCTCCTAATATCATAAAAAAATACATAGTAAATAGTCGTTCTTATCTAGCACAGGCCTAACATGAGGACAAGCCTTATGTAATGTACGCATACTCGTATCAATATTCGACTCACGCGCATCCAACAACGGTTATAGGTGCTTCGTTGCATTGTTGGTGACCTATTTGAGCCTAGGAAATAGAAATACATTCGGATTGCACTGACAATCTATTCCACACCTACATACCACGTCATTCTCATCAGAAAATCCGTCCGTTTGTCTTCTGATTTGAGAAAATAAAGAAATGGAACAGAGATTTATAAAGAGACTAGCTGACCAGACAAATGTTATTTTGCCATATATCTTTTTATAGGTGATTTCAAATATAGGGTTTATTTAAAAAAAATAAAAAATGTTAAGGGTGAACAACCCTTATTTCTAAGGGGCATGAAAAATAGAGCTAGTAGCTGATTCTCAGATCTACTGAATATACATATAAAATTTGGTAAAAATTGGCAAAGCCATTTCGGAGAAGTACGGTAACCAACACTTTGAGACGAGATTGATCAACGGGTCCTACCCAGGCGATTGACGATGCTGTTGCGGTTTCCCTAACATGCTCAACATGCGGTGAGGGCCTCAAAATAGTGATAAAAACTGGTTCCACAGTCTCAAAAGAAATGATGAAGGCACAAATGAATCAGCGTCTTTTAATCACGATTTCGTAGGTAGTAGTAGGTAACTTCAGAAACACATCTTTAAACATGAAGTTTTTTAATAGTCCTGTGCAAGGCTTCTTAATTCATACCACCAAACTGTGAAACTTATATGTTGAATCAGTCTTTCTGATGGACTATTTTCAATGGGCTTATTATTGATCTTTTTATAGGAGTTAGTAAAGCACCAGTTACTCCTGTGTTTGATACATGTGTCCACGGGCAGAAACAACCATTTCCCATCAATGTCCCTGTTGCTTCAGATGCTGGTTCATAATATAAAAACAGATTTGCAATGACAACAGCAACTTAGATTGTAGGACAAGCTAGAAGCTACTGAGTGTTAGAGGAAATCAAGACATCTGTTGAATACACAATGTTATCCTGTTCGTTGACTTCTATGCACTTGGAAGTCATGATTCGCACTAATGTGACCTGGTAACGAACGGTTTCGTCAGTCACATGAACACATACTTAAACAATGTCCAGCACCTGCTAAATTAAAATATCTCTTTAGTTATACACTTAAGATCTACTTTCGCTTATAAAATTCTAGTCAGTTCTATAAATTTCTTCAATCACGAATGGGTTTTATATCAAAAGGTTAAAGTTCAGTTTCCTTTACTGGTCCTTTACATTAAGATGTTTTTATGATTGTGTCTAATCCTATCATTTATGTAACTATTGAGTCCGAGTAGTGATAGAAGCTATCGAGGTCTGCTATGGGCTGATTGTGAGCCCTGGGAACTTGAACTATGATTACATCGTGCGTGTCTCGTGCCAATTACTATTTCAAAGTTACAAGCACTTGAAAGGTAACTAAGCATGAACTCGTATTTTCTAGAGAGTTTTTCACATTTCGAAATTTTAAAGTGAACTTTTATGCCAACGGCATTTTAAAACTTTACAAAGGTTAACTTTATTTTAAACTAGCTACTCCGGCGAATTTCGTTCGACCCGTTCAGTTTGTATGGGAAAAATTTAAAATGTTGTTTTTCCCACTTTCCCTGCAACTTTCCCAGTTTTTTCTCATCATAAGAACCTTGTTCTGGCAATAATTAACACAATACGAAAATAATTATCCAAATTGGTCCAGTCGTTCCGAAGTTATGCGCTTACCAACACATTTAGCGATTCATTTTTATATTATAGATTATGACAGAAGAGGCAGTGTGGTCAAAGTTTTGGCAAATTGAATTTATAGCTTTTAATTTTTTTATCCTCCTTTCTTCCTAATTCAAATGTATACTGTGTATTATAATCAGCACAATAAAAATCCTGATTGAAACAGAAACCCAGTTACTTTTCTACTTAACATGGTCTTTAGTATTCCTGAAAGTTAGTTAAGTAGCCCATATAGAAAGTGTTTCTTGATCCAGCCAAAATCCGGCGAAGTAATAGAAAAGGTTAGGAACATATTGGCAATCAAAAAAAAAAAAGGAAATGGTCTCCCCAATCGGTTTGACTCATTTTACCAGCCGGATGTTGCAGAACATGGTAGTACCACTTTAAGTAACTCTTCTAAATTTCCTCAACTATCAAGTTGAACAAATTGAGAATCATGTTATGGGGATAAAGGTATGAACTGGCCTCATGCAGCCTCTGCTTATGCGGTCTACTATCATGTCCATGTTCCGGTTTACGCAAATCATGACCGCATTTAGCTCAACTTCCTTTTTTTCTCTAAAAAAACCGCATAAGGAATGATCTTAAATTTGAGCTTAGCAACCAAACATTAATAATTTGTGATAATAAACAGGTAATGTCCTGTATTTTGGAGCTGAAATAAATCATCATTACAGTCAATTTAATGTGATAATTGGATCTGGCGGTGTTTTATGAGTTTATTTACCAAATTTCGAGTGGAGCAAATTATTTTCGTAAGAATCAGAGTTAATTCGAGAAAGCGTTGTTTAGTTTGGGTGTTTACTCGGACTCTTTATTGCGGGTCTGGACAAACAGGGATTTATGCGACGGGGCAAATCTCTAGGGTCTGAAATGGTCGTGCATCTTAATCTGGAGGATAATTGATTGATTTTTGTATTTGAAAATGTTGCTAGCATGAAAATCTAGGGCCATGATACCAATTAAGAAGAGGCCTTCCAAAACATAGAGTTTTGGAAGGCCTCTTCTTAATTCTTCTTAATAGGAGTAGTTTGTCTGACTGACTGAACTTTTGGAATAATCCAGATATTAATGACGATTATTTCGCTATCGGGCTATAGAATCGTCACATCCCTACACCTTATAACTCTGTAGTTAACTGCTATGTTTTTAATAGTGTTAATCATATATAATCATAGCCTACACCACCATAGATGTTACTGTGTGCTATCTCATGACCGAGATCCAAACCATGTGTACTAATTCACTGCCTACTATAAAATACATCATTGGTAACTTGATACATAGGAATACGGTATAAAATTATTTATCTGAGATCGCCTCTGTGGTCTAGCGGTCCGGGTGTTGGACTTGACTGCATGAGGTCCCGGGTTCGAATCCCGGGTCGGCCAACAAAAAGAAAATTGGATTTTTCCAATTTAAATTAAAAAAAATGTTGGTCGGGATTGGAAATGTGCCCGGTTGGCGATAGGCTTGCCACCTATCACATTATGGGACTTAGTGTCTTCGGCGAGTCGTGGGTGCCTTGGTTGTACCTCTGCCCACCACTTCAGGGATATGGGTGTGAAGATACTTTCTTTTCTTTCTTTACTTTATCTGAGATATGTATTTAGTCGATTTCTTTCCGAGATGAAGAAAACGAAGAGTGACTTACCCGTAACATAACTAAAAGCTATTTTTGTCAACTTTAAAACAAAAATTCGCATCAAAATTGGTCCATTCGTTAAGGAGTTGTAATGCCAAAGACTGACGTGCTAATACATAGACACGTCAAACTTTATAACATCCCACTATCCACCGGGAGTTCAAAATGCAGGTAATACAATAGACATTGCAATAGTATAGTTCTAAGAAACTTCATTGCCACTCCAGTTCTTATTACCCACACACCGTGACGAACAACCAGTCCCATATTTAAGACTATGCAATGTAGCCCTGTTATCTTTTAATACCATCTTTTTTATTCGCTACATTTTTTGCAAGGGCACTCAGGCGATCAGAAGTTGTGCGAGTTTGATAACCCGGAGACCTTGTTCTTAATTGAGCTCTAGCAGACCATTCCGAGTCTACTTTTTATCCTGCTCTCGTAAAAACCTATCGGACGTAAAAGGTGCGGCAAGGCGTGGAAAACAGAACCTGTTGCCAGCACTCTTAAACTCGTCGTATAACCTGTCTGTAAGAAAGCGACTTATTTTTATTCGATTTCACTAGCAAAAGCTTTTTTTACAACACTAATTTCTTAAAACTCATTTATTATTCTTATGTTGGCCTTTTACACGCGACTTTGCCAACGAAGGATAGTTACGAAGTTCATACCTCATTACAGTTTTTTTATAGTTGACTAGCTGTTCGCGCGAACTTCGTTTCACCCGTTCACTTTTTATGGGAAAATTTTAAATGTTTTTTTTCCTGGTTTTCTCGCAGTCGAACGGAACTAAATAGTATCCTATGTCCATTGTCCATCTCCTAGTTCTAAACTACCTCTCAATCCATTGTTTGCCAAATTGCTTCAGATGTTTTTGAGTTATAATTAGTGTAAGTAACACGACTTTCTTTTATATATAGGATTTATAAAATATAGTAGCCTATCTTCATCATAATCGGTCAAGCGGTTTAGCTGTAAAAGCGTAACAGAAAGACAAATAAAAAAATAGAATTTCGTATTTACAATATTATTATAGACAGATATGGGTTAACACATGGATGTAAGTATGTTATATTAAGTTACTTTTAATTTTATTATCTAGCATTTGTTAAAGTTTAATAGAAATTATTCTGTATTAAATTTTGTCTTATTATTGTTTCAGGTAAGCATTCATCTTTGGCAGTTTGTCAAAAAGGAAAAGAATCTAATTAGGTAGGATAAAAATAAAAAAGCAACAGCTGATAATGAAATCTTACTCGTACAGTGCAGGTTATCGTGTGTAGGAACTCACAGTTTTTTTCAAAAATTAATATGTTTTCAAATAATTCACAGAAACTTGCCAATTCAAACTGCTTTAAAATGACTTACAGGACAGCTTTTTGCTGCAAAATCCAAATGTTATTCTTTATACAAGTATTAATGCAGTTTACATAATACAACAAATTAATGTATGGCTTTGGGCCAACTCATCCATATCCGCTATTTGAAAATGCCCTATAACAAGCTTTATATAGGGTTTTCCAAAATTATCCTCACAAAAATTTACTAAAAATAGACTATACTTTTATAAAACAAGGAACAAGGGCACGCTTCTTCTGATAGTATTCGACAGCGGTGGTGTATGATAACTATAAATGTTATAGGTGCGTCGCTGACCTGCAGCCGTTTTGAAACGCCTCTTATGCGAGTCTACCTGCTACCCTACACTCTGGACCGGAACATGAACTTATCATTATGACAGCAGGAATCGGTTAGGCTGAATTAGAAACAATAAAACATAATAAATAAGTAAATTAATAATCCTACATTCTTGTAAAATAGCTGAATAATATGATCATTGGGGGACAAAACAAAAATTAATTGAATCTGTACTTGGTATTCTGGACAAAGTAAGTAAGTATCTTCATGCCCATATCCCGGAAGAGGCACAACTAGGGCACCTACGACTAGCCTAAGACACTAAGTCCCTCAGTATGATAGTCGACAAGCCAATATACAATTATCTAGACCAGTGTGTCCCAAACTATGGATCGCGACCCACTGGTGGGTCGCAAAAGAATATTGAGTGAGCCCTGCATGTATAATAACACATCCCTACCGATAACACACCACACGACCGACAGTTGAATTCTTCTAATTTTGATGTAGCTATTTAATTAAGACTTAATTAAATAAATAAAATATTAAAATGATAAAAAATGTGTTCAACCTTAGTCCTTTATTCATATTGCTAACAGTTAAAGGTCCTAGAGGTGGGTCCCGAGTTTGGGAACTGTTTTTAGATAAGTCGTACCCTAAACAACTTTGGGAACCACTGATCTAGACAAAGTAGGAATTTGTTAAGGACAACCCTAATTGGAATAGGACATTGAGACCCTTCTTTAGTTTCTTTTATAATTATGTATTTGTTACCGTTAGAGGATTTAACTACTAGTAACTAACTAAAAGTCATTGAAGTCACTAAAATCTATGCTTAGTTTTACCAGTTTCGTTTCGCCTCTGTGGTCTAGCGGTTCAGTTGTTGGACTTGACTGCATGAGGTCCCGGATTCGAATCCCGGGTCGGGAAACAAAAGAAAATTTGGTTTTTCCAATTACCTAACAAAAAAAATGTTGCTCGGGATAGGATATGTGCCCGGTTGGCGATAGGTTTGCCACCTATCACGTTGTGGGACTTAGTGTCTTCGGCTAGTCGTGGGTTCGGCTGGTTGTACCTCTGCCCACTTCTTCGGAAATATGGCCGTGAAGATACTTTTTTTTTAGTTTCACCAAAACGAGATAAGTAGCGAGTTTTCACTTACATTAACGATAATGGCAGCAGGAGGAATAAATAATACTTTCCTTGTACACTTTTACACCGGCCATTTTCTATATTTAGAGTTGTTTCCCACGACATCGTGCACAAATTGAAGTAAGCTTTAATGGTTAGTGATGGGAGAGAAAGATTTTCTTGTAGGACAAACTTTGTCCTAAATGTTGATCCAGGGTAAAAGTGAGCTTCGGGCTTCACAAAATTTGGTGAAAATCCCTTTTGTAACTTTTGATAACTGTCCAGACAAGCAGAGAAACTAACAAACATTTTACAAGCCTTCGATTTGGGTTCTGTACCCTAAATGTAGCTTTAATCTTTAAATATTTCATGTACAGATTTAGTTTTACTACTAGGTATTTCGATTACATTTAAAGACAATAAAAATACAAAAAGCCAGTCGTGTAAGTACATAAAAAATGCATAATGCATAATATATACATACATTAAATATTGGCATAAAATGCCGTGTTAAATAAAACTCAAAATCCACTTGTCGGATTTTGATCAAACAAATATGGGATCACTCCGAATCATGATCTCCGAAAAAGCCGTCAAAGTCCGTTCGATGCCTATTGGCCGAGTCTCCGTGTGACAAACGTACAAACGATATGATACGATACAAACGATAGCGTGAAAATAAAATGAAAAATATGTGTCAATAATAAATAAAAGTATCTTCACGCCCATATCCATAGGGAATAACCAGGGTACCTACGAGTAGCCGAAGACATTAAGTCCCACAATGTGATAGGTAGCAAGCCTATCGCCAACCGGGCACATATCCAATCCCGAGCTGTTTTTTTAAATTAGAAAATTAAAAAAAAAAACAAATTTTATAGTTTTACCCGACCCGGGAATCGAACCCGGGATCTCATGCAGTCAAGTCCAACACCTGGACCGCCAGACCAAAGAGATGATAAAATATTTGCACACTTAAATATTATATTTAAATAATTTTATAACATCTTTTAACACACATATTCCGCAAATAAATATTTTTAAAGTAAGTAAGTATCTACATACCCATATCCCCGAAGAGGTAGGCTGAGGCACAACCAGGGCACCCACGACTAGCCGAAGACACTAAGTCCCACAATGTGACAGGTGGCACAGGCGGCAAGCCTGTCGTCAACCGGGCACATATCCTATCTCGAGCAACATTTTTTTTATTAGAAAATAGGAAAATTTTCTTTTGTTGCCCGACCCGGGATTCGAACCCGAGACCTCACGCAGTTAAGTCCAACACCTGAACCGCTAGACCAGAGAGGCGATGAAAATAAATACTTTTGATTTCAATTCATACAAAAAACATACCGTCTAACTGATAAACTCCTCTTTTTTAAATTCGGTTAAAAGTAATTTTACTGAACTTTAAAACTTGCATTCTTCATAGCAAATGATGTGGCTGACCTCGCAGTCAATATTCCCTATAAAACATGTTTTATTTCAACTAGTTTCTTCAAGAGTTCGCTTCGAGTCAGGTTTTCAATACAAAAAAGAGCTTTCAGTTCTTTGTAACATAATTAAAGTAGTTCTCATCTGCATTGCTCCTTTCTGGTATTTGGTTCTGATCTCCTAAAAAGAATGAAGCGAACCTTTGTCTTCAGCAGCTTGTAAGAGGCGAGCCTTAGTTTCTTCCTCATTACCTCTGTGACCAAGTCTAGGTTGTAGAGTTTTTCTTGGATTATTATCACTGTCTGACGTTATATCATCAATGTTTGCCAATGTCGTGTTCTGGACTGGAAAGTAAGGTAACCGATAAACTGGCAAACATGACCTAGCGCCTGTTCTAGCGCCTCAAAGACACCTTCTCTGGGGTTTATGACACTACAACTGCCTCTGTTAATAAGATATAAATATTAAGCGCAGCAAACCTGCCAAAACCGACTCCAACAGACAAACATTTATGCAATACTAGCTGTCCCGGCGAATTTCGTTCCACCCGTTCTATTTTGTATGGGAAAACTTAAAATGTTGTTTGTTCTAGTTTTCTCTTATCTTTATACCTTTCCTAGACATACTTACCCACATGAAATTAAAAAAAAACTAGCCAAATCTACAGACTGCTTGTAAAATGTAATAGGTCTAATTATTTTTAAATTTTCTAATGTTCGTCCTCCCAAAAATCCTCGTTTTCCAAGGAATAATAACGAAGGAGCCGTTAAAAAAAGGTTTTATTAAGTCGTTACTCGAAGGTCGTAAGGGCAAATAAACAGAGTTATTTATTTGCTACTTGCGTCTTGATAGCTCGGAGTTATGTGAAATCTGGTTGGTGTTTGGTGATTTTGGTAGGATTCTTCTTCACGTTGTATTATAAGGAGCATTTGTTTATAAATCAATGTTTAAAATTAAAGTATATTCAGCTTCTCTGAAGTGATAGGCACGGGTACAGCCAGGACACTTAAGATTAGCCGAAGACACAAAGTCCCACAATGTAAGAGGCGGCAAGTCTATCGCCAACCGGGCACCGGGCAAAGGTACAGTGTAAACTTGTTTTATTAGGAAATTGAGAAAACATTTTATTTAGGTTGTCCGACCCGGGGATCGAACCCGGGACGTCATAAAGTTAAGTCCAACCCCATAGTGCTAGGCGATAATTTCCCCCACCACTTTTAAATATGAAGATATCTAATAGGATGAAAATGACGAGATTGAGATGATTTCCTTAAGGTACAGACATAAATGATTATGTTTTTCATATAGTTTGGAAGGCAAACAAGTGGACTAAATTTTTGAAAAAAAAAACGTTTAAGTAAGTTTCCGGCTATTCTTCATTTCAGACAGGAACAAGACAATAGCCGACACTAGTATGACAGTGATACCATAGTCACCAAGTCCAGACTATACCATGCAAGAACTATTATTATTGCCTTGCCATAAATTTGAATTGATTTAAATTCGATATATTTTCATGTTAATGGGTTTTTGAAAACGGACTTAAAGTAATTTAGAATCGAAACAATGACATTACTTAAATTAAAACTAATAATGAGCCGGGGGAATC
>NJDC01000756.1:73281-91963 GCA_002245475.1 Calephelis virginiensis | reverse complement strand
GGTTTATAAATTACAGATACCTTTGACCGCCTCGTTAGTCCACTTAATGTTGACTAAGTTGACTAGCGAACACGCCTAACTACACCGACCAACCTCAAGGCTCAAATTCGATTCCCGACGGGGGCGGGCATTTGTGCGATGAACATATAGATGTCTGCATTTTCTGGGTCCGGATATTTATTTAATTTATTCTGGTATCTATAAAAGTATCTCTATGTATTAGCATCGTTGACGACACCCATAACAAAAACATATAATTTACTTACTTTGAAGTAAGATTCAATTTGTGTTACAGTGTCGAGGGAAACTTATTATTATTATTTATTTATTATAATTGACTTGATTTTAAAGTCTTGTTATAATAAAACAAAATGTTTTATGTTTTTTGTACATTACTCTTTTGTAGCAGTATGAAAGGGAAAGCTATAGAACCAATGTTCATTTGTTTTACTTTTTTTCATAATCTGGTAAACATAATATAATGAGTTTACATAGATAGATGAATAAACAATTGGATTTCAAAGTCATAATAACATACATACATACATATCTTCACGCCAAGTCCCTTACGGGGTAGGCAGAGAGTATCGAGTGTCAGACCTCACGAGTCATAATAAAATGTAACATATATGCCGAAAAAATACATGTATTGCAATTTTCTACATACGATATGAGTATGTTGATATATTTTTGAATGTAGATAGAGCAAAAACACTTACAAAAATGAGGTAATATTATTTGATAAACCCATAAATTTTCTTTTATCTCTCAACACAAAACCTGTTCTTGTTATATAAAGTAACATTTTATAAAAAAATAACATACTCATATACATTCTACTAAGATATTTTAATAATTGTAATTCTACCTGTTTTTTTTACACACTTTATTAGTATAGTATTTATTTGTTCTAAGTATAGCTATAGTTAATTGTTTTGTACACGATGCCTTCCATTTTATTTTCACAGCTTAATTTTTCTTTGGGTTGGCTGGAAGAAATTTCTTTAGTTATAGATAAGCTCGCCTTTTGTGCATTTTTAACTTCTCGTGTATTTGTGTATTTTAGTTTTTGTGTGCAATAAAGTGTTAAATAAATAAATAAATAAGACTTATATTTAATAAATATTTTGCAGTAGGTAATACAAGCTTTAATAATTTACTGGTTTTATGAATATTATATTATATCGTACGTATTACAAATGTGTTGCTAAAACAAAATTCAAAAACCACTTGGCCGATTTGGATTACCTATTATATATAAAAATGATATTTTTTTTATCTGTATTTCTTGTTTTTTCCTTGGTCATCGCACTACGATAGAACGGATGAACCAATTGAGCTATTTTTTGTCGTATTAGTTATTTTCAGGAAAATGTTCACAGGAACAAAAGTCAATATTCTAAGTTAGGACAGGACAACGTCTGTCAAGTCAGCTATTCTTCCCTTCTCTCTTATATATCGTTAGTATATGTATAGTAGAACGAAGTATATGTTTATAAATCAATCTCTAATTCCCTAGGTCATCGCATTCACAGATCAATTTTGCTAATTGTTTCAACCAGTTACTATCAGAAGATTCATATGAAAAAAAAATCATAGGAAAACACAACGCAACGTCTTTTGGATCCGCTAGTTTTTTTACAAATATATATCTTCACGCCTATTTCCCCGAAGAAGTAGGCAGAGGCACACAACCATGGCATCCACGACTAGCCGAAGACACTAAGTCCCACAATGTGATAGGTGGCAAGCCTATCGCCAACCGGGCACATATCCAATCCCGGGCAACGTTATCGGGATCGAACCCAGGACCTCAAGAAGTCAAGTCCGACGTTGGACCGCTAGACTACAGAGGCGATTTACAAATATTTTAATTAAAGTGCAAAAGCCGACAGTTATAGGTGTAAGCCTGAGCAAAACTATACTCGTCCAATAATACACGATTGTGGTTAAGAAGCATCATAAATCTTGAAATCAAGGTACCCAGATCCCAGCGAAAGATAGAGCTTCTGCCTACACAATCTTGGAGTAATTTGCGGTTACAGACAACTCCGAAGATCGGAATCGAAATAAGTTTTATAGAATTCGATTTGAAGTTATATTTCTTAACAATGAGTTTTTAATTTATTTAATGGCTGAGACCTTTTATTAAGCCAGTATTCAAAAATTAGACTAACAGATTATCGCCTCTTTGGTCTAGTGGTCCGTCGATGGACATGACTTTTAAAGGTACTGGGCTCGATCCCCGTGTCGTAAAACGTGCGTATTTCCAATTTTCTTTTAAAAATAAGGTTGCCTCTGATTGGATATATGCACGGTTTGCGATAGCCGATAACATTGTGGGACTTAGTGTCTCACTGGTTGTGCCTCTGTCTACCTTTTCGGGGATATGAGTGTGAAGATACTTAGATTAACAGATACAAAAGCTTACACTTTATATTTATACTATATTATATTACTATTGTATACCTAGGTTGAAATTTCACGATCAACTTAATTGCGTTTTATCCGGGGGTGGTGCCAAGAGTATCCGAAACCGGCGTGTTTGTATGAAAAGAGTATAATAAATGTGAAAGAAGCTAGCAGGTCTGCAAAGGTCCGTGACATTTGGCGTGAAGATAAGTAAGTAAATAATAGTCTATATGTATAATTCTATTCCACCAATGTATACTTATACTATTATTCCACCAGTACATAGTAATTAGTAATAACATTTTTGAAGTTAATGCTTTTATCCAGACTAGAAGAGAAGAAGACAGATCTGCTGATGGTATGTAATACATGACCACCAGCTAAATAAGTAGCTAATAGAGTGTTTTGCAGTAGCTCAATCGGATTAGCAGCACCGCCTTACTTTTGCCACCATAACATCAATTCTCGGCGTTGTCGTGCCGGCCGTACAAGAATACAAGACAATCAGGGCACCCGCCACTAGTCTAAGACAATAAGTCTTAAAATGTAATAAGTGGCAACCCTATCGCCAATAGAGCACATTTCCAAACCCGAGCAACGTTTAATAGATAATTGCAAATACATATTTACTTTTTATTTTTGTTGCCTGACCCGAGAATCGAACTCGGACCTCAAGAAGTCTAGCCCGACGCATTACTAGATATAAATAACTTTTTCACTCTATTCTCTAAATTATGGAACATGACAACAGCGGGCATTGACGTTATGACGTGCACGCTGACCCCTCGGCCTACGTAGCGGATGATGTTTTAATTGAATATCTGTGTTTAGAATCGATTAAACATGCAAAACATTTAATGGTGCCGGAAGCGTGTAGCAGATGAGATATTCTTAAAACATGGCAGGTCAACGATCCGAACACATGACGATGACGAGCACTAACAAATGTGTCTACGTCATACAATTTTATCTAATCTACGTACGTAATCGTCAAAAATATGTTGTTATCCGAATGCAAGGAATGCTATCTTTATTACTAGGTGTGCAGATCGTACTGTTACCACCGTCTTTTGTTTCTGCAGATATACTGTCAGTGCACGTCATTGTGTTCTGTCCTGGTTGGTTAGCCGATAGACGTGCATATGTAGCCTAGGACCATGATATCGCAACTCCCCAGTAACTATCTTATCCATGAGAGACACGTGTTTATTTGCAATCTTATAACGTTAAAAATATGTATTAAGCCATGTTATTTTCTTCGTGGTAATATGCAGGGATCCATGAAAACATGGGCCAAGGTTTTTTTTTACCAAGTAGTTCGAAAAAGGCTGACGTTTTGTCACTAACACCGTGACCGTGATTAAAATGTAAAATGTAGGTAGGTAACGCACGTTTCAATGTATATAAGCGTCATGTATTACATACCATCAGGAGATCTGTCTTCTTCTCTTCTAATCTGCATAAAAGCATTAACTTCAAAAATGTTATTACTAATTACTATGTCTAGATTATAGATCATCTAGCTAATTACCAGTGATTTCGTTTACGTAGAATAGATACTTGGAACAGCTGCTTTGTATAACATTAAAATAATATTGAAGCTAACAATGGGGGGATTCCCCATGAAAGTCTTTTAAAAGTTTATTTTTGAAAAAAAATTAAATTTGGTTTCTAAATTATATGTATAGCGAATTTTATCAAACTCGATCCAGCGGTTTAGCCGTAAAAGGGTAACAGACAAACAGTTAAATTGCCTTAATAATATCAGGTATGGATTTTCCCTTCTCTGTTTTTCTGAGAACTATGACATGGCGATATTCTAAATGAATAACCAAGCTCCTCTATGTCGATGTCTCATTGGTAGGCTTAGGACCCTTAAGAGACATGTTTTTATAGTCATCTTGCAATTAAAAAAACAAATCAGAATTAAAAAACTGCTAGGTGGTAAAATCGAGCTCGTCCTTGCGCAATCCCTTTTACGTTTCCTGCCGTCATAATGTTTGTGCTCGCTGTTGTTGTTTTTCAGTTTAAAGGTATAGACTTTCAGACCGTAAGAAAAACACGTCGTCCGTAGATGCCAAAATGGTAAGGACGTCCTTCTATCCAAACGTAAAAAGGTTAAGGCCCCATACTTAGTCAGCCAGAAGAGCCCATCAGCGCACTCCCCCATTTCATGATTACTATGAAATATTGCGCTCTAAAGTAAATGTCTTAAGCGCCAAATCACTAACTATATTTGACACTATAAAAGTAATTTGAAAAAAATATATAAAAACTGAAACAGTTATCTTTTAGGTATAATACTTATCTATGTGTATGTTAAATCTGGTGTCGATATTTTCATAATTGAAGTAGACAGATGGGTTTTGCTTTCAAAAAAGGGTTAACTTTTTGATTTTTTTCTATCGAGCAAAGTGAAATGAATCGTGTTTTGGAAACACTAGTCTTATAAATCATATTAATGTTAATCTTGTGTATTTTTGTCGCCAAGATCCATAATTGCTTTGTATGAAAAAAACAGTATATTGCTCACGTATTTTAGCATACATGACCCCTTAATTACCACCTAAGACTAGGAATGAGTAGTTTTAAAATCTCACGAAATAGTTTTTAAAACCTATAAAAGAGGATGAAGGATCTATCAAATAAAGACTTCCACTAAACACTTAGTGTTAGAATTCACTTTATGAGGTCCCGGGTATGACCTCTAGTTCGGTCAAAGAACATATGTGTTTTTAGTTTTATAATAAAAACAATGTTGCCCGAGTATAAACCCTGTTGCCTAGATATCACATTTTGGGACTATAGTGTCGTAGGTTAACCGTGGATGCCCTGCCCCTGGTTGCTACTCTGCCTACCTTCTCGCGGATACGAGCGTGAAGATACAAAATTATTGTTTGAAGAAAAATAAAAAATGTACAGTGTGTAAAAAGATTAAATTTTACAACTTACTTTCTCCCAGTTTACTATTAGTCATTATTACAAAAAAAAACAATATAAAACTTATATCAAAGTTAAATTGAAAAAGAAATCCTGTGCCAAAATGCTTTGGAAAATACGTTTATTTTATTTATTTGTTTGAATTATTTTCTACATTAAAATAAATATACGTTGGCGAACTTAATGTCAATAAGTATATTTTTCTCCCAGTTTACCCTGGGTGACCCTGGGACGTAATGATGAAATAACACATGCGATGGTGCACAAACTTTGACAAATGAAAAAGAACACGTTTATAACACAAATTGACCACAGATAATTAAAAACCAAAAAGATAAAGTATAAAATAAACTGAAGTAAAAATAAAATAAACAAATCTAAACCTAATTTCTAAAACAATCCATAGATCTGCTACTTTTTTGATCGTTATCTATCTATCCATCAGATTTGGGAGATATTAAACTGTGCCATGATCGGAAAGTAGATAACCTACATTGAATTTGGGTCAATGTGCCATTTTTATTTCTAAAACCTTGCTGATATGATTATCTTTGTTACTTTTATGCGTAAGTAAGTGAAGGATGTATTTTAAAAATATTTTGTTATAACTCCACACTCATCTTCTAAGGAAAGAAGAAGAGTCGTCTTTTCAAACATTCAGTTTGACATTTACCAGTTTTTTCTGTTTCCTGATTTAGACATGTGACGACTCTATCACTCGTTGGTAGAATAACCAAGTAATTAACTGCTCAACTATTTAATTAGGTAATTAAAAAACTCTATCTTTTCTCTACATTATAATTTAGTTAAAATGGTTATAATAATGCTATTTTTTTACATACCTACCTAATTATTTATATAGGTAGTACCTAGCTACTTCAAATTCCTTGTGTATCTAATTATTTATGTACTTATAGCTACCTAGGTACCTAGTTAGTGTGTTTCTAAAAACTGAAGATAGAATGAAGCGATGCTAATATTTTTTTTAATTCAATTTACTTTTATGAATTATTGTTGTTTAATTTGATAAAGTATCAAATTTAAATTTGGAAATCAAGAGCAAATAATTGTTTTATTTTCTAATCGAACTCCAACGGGTACTAAAAAAACATTAGATTACTTGAAGTAGATATAGTTTCTACTTTTCTGAAAAACCAGGCTTAAAGAGGCACAATAAAGCGATTGTTGTGATAAAGTTGTTTCATAAATTTTAGTGAGGGTGTTATCGCCGTATAAGATTCTATTACCCGGCAACTTGACTTTCTGTGCCACGGCTGCGCGCTTGGTTGCGGCGCGCGGGGCGTGGGGGGTGGGGCTTGCGCCGTGACGTCACGCTCGACCGTGGCAGTGAGTAGTGAGAGCGGCCGCGTCGCTTGTTCGCTTGCTCTACGTACTCTGTTGACGACGGTCGCGCGCGCGCAACGTGCTTATATTTTTATCTAAATCGGACGCGGTAACTTCTCCGGATTCTTCACCAAACGGATATTTGTGATTAGTTTTATTGTGTATTACAGTTCTAAGTATATTTCTACAAACGTTTGTTCAGAACAAACTTAACTTGAAGAACGATTCGTTTCGGTTTCAAAGTTAGCTTGTGGATCTTGTATAGTGGATTGAGATCTTGTATATTTAGTTTATGTGCGAAGAGAAGTGAAGTGTTGGGGTGTCGGAGATTGGAGGATGACCATCGGCGACTACATACTCGGGAGCGTATGAAGCGCTCGTCGACATGAGACGCCGCTGGTCTAATAACGGAGGTTTCCCGCTGCGAATGCTCGAAGAGAGCTCTTCAGAAGTAACTTCATCCTCGGCCTTAGGTCTGTCCGCGGGTATGGTTATGTCGCCAGAATCCCTCGCCTCCCCGGAATACGGCGGGCTAGAACTTTGGGGTTACGACGATGGCATCACCTATAACACAGCCCAGACGTTACTCAGCAACACCTGCACAATACAGCAGCAACAGCAGCCCGCGCAGGCTTTGCCATCTATGCCACTTCCGATGCCACCCACGACGCCTAAATCGGAAAACGAGTCTATATGCTCAGGTTAGTTTTAATTAGAAGTTACCAGTTTATATTGAGAATATATAATTATGCAAATATTATTTCAAATTTGGCGGCAATAGGCAAAATTTAAAAGTTGAGGCATTACCGCGCTGTCATCGACCTTTAGCCCGCATACCTTGACCGGCAGCTTAGGCCGATGTCTCCCGCCTTATTATTCTGTTTTGTTTACATTTCAATGCAATTATGCCCTGAATTAATTTCTATGTAGGTATTTAAGCTATGCTCTTATTAATTCTGTCCCTAATGACGCCATATTACGCCATACTAGGTCATATAAGTACAGAGGACTGAGTAATCTTATGAATGTCGGATACTTAGGCGCTATGTTTTTAATTTTAATTAAAAGGTTTGTAGCGTATATTATTAAATAACTTACATAATACATAAGAGTGCAATACATAATACAAAAGTTGTAGGATTAGGTACTTTCTTTCAGATTATGTTTGGTTCCTCAACCTACATCCTATTTATAAAATGCAAGGGTTGCTTATTGCAATAAGTAGGTAGGTACGTTTTGATGAATAGAGTACCTAAATAGTTAATAATATTATCCCTTTAGAGACTATCGATATTTAGCTAAAAATGTCTAAATAAGTCATTAATAACTTGGATTTTACTAAATTTGCTTTAATGAATTAAATCTTATATTTTTATACCTAGGTATCTACAAAGGGTGCGTTTTCTGTTTATTTTTTACTGAGTAAAGAAACATGAAATACCGAAGTACACTAAAATAGTTTGCATGGCATAGGTTACCTAATGAAAATGGTATCTAAAAATACCTATGTAGGAAATTAAGTAAAAAAATAATCAGGTTTGGATTGAATTGTTTTAAGGAAAGAAATTTATAAAAAAATATTGGAGGCTACCTTACCTACCTATATAGTATTCCGATAAAGGTATCTATTTCTTAATAAACACATTTTTTTTGTATCAGGAGACCTAGGTAGTTACTTGTTCTGTCTTAATACATGCCTTATATTGCCATAAAGGCAATGATCTATAATCTATACTTAGGTACATTCATGATAATGGTTATCATTTCGAGATACCTAATAAAAATATTACTCTAAATTGACATTTAAAATTACTGAATTAATAATGTTTTTGTTAATAATTAAAAAAACATATGCTATAGGATGCTTCTAATACCAAAACGTTTCTTTCTTCATTGTTGTACCTACCTAGTATAATCTAGCGAATTTTAATTGGGTTTTTATAGAAGAATAAGGTTCACAATTAAAATCTAAACAATTACATCTAAATCGGTCGAGTAAAAGAGATTGAAGTAATGTTATATACTGCCTACCTAGTCTTGCAGCCGACACCGCTAGCTTTTAAAGGCTAGTTAAAATAAACTGAAGTAAGTACCTTCATACATATTTTCTAAGTTCCACCTATTCTAAGTAAACAACGAAGTCTATTTGTTTAGTGACCGCTAAATACCAAGTTGATGTAGGAGGAACGTATGAGTAATCATTATCGCGACATACCTTCGTTGAAGGTTAACGTGGAAAATTAAGTTACACTGTTCGGAATTCAAACTGTTGACTTATTTGTTTACGTAATTATAAGATAGCTTCCGCTCGTCTTGGGCGGCTGAGGATTGTGAACCAAATGTTTTCCTGTCAAGCTGCTATGTCGAAATTTAGTTTGATTAGTCAAGTCTTTAAAACTGGCGTATTTGTATGAACTACTAACCCGGCGAACTTTGTTCTACCCGTTCAGTTTATATGGGAAAAAATAAATTATTGTTTTTCCCATTTTCCCTGCAATTTCCCGGGTTTTTCTTTAGAACCTTCTTCTGACAATCTCTAACACAACAAAAAAAGAATTGGCCAAATCGGTTCAGTCGTTCGGAAGTTAAGTGTTTAGCAAAACATTTAGCAATTCATTTTTATGTTCTACTAGCGGCCCACTCCGGCTTCGCACGGTTATGAAATAAACATAAACCTTCCTCTTCAATCACTATATCTATTAAAAAAACCGCATCAAAATCCGTTGCGTAGGTAGTTTTAAAGATTTAAGCATCATATGACATAGGGACAGAGAAAACGATTCTGTTTTATACTAGGTCCCTATGTACCTAGTGAAGATGAACGATCATTGTGGAAGAAGCTAGGCAAGTCTGAAGGAATCGTGACTTGAAACTCTCGCAATCCCACAAGGGGCTTGGTGTGAATATATGTATGTATGTGTATTTTTTTCCTATATCCATTATACATTGTAATGACTTGATAAAATTTTATAGTTAGATAATAGACTTACTTCAAAACCAGATTGTCAGAACCTGGCTAAGCCAAGGCCGTAGATTTAATTGATATTTAATTGAATGCGACTTCCGTCCGAGACATCCGGCGGTACACATAAAAATACTTTCTGACAGTGGATATCAAATTATTTATGTTAAAAATTATGTGCTTCGTATCAGGTTTCTCAAATTAAATTGGGTACGAAAATTGCATATTGTTTTCTCTGTTTCTCTCATTTCTTATCACTTCATATCATAAAACAAAGTCGCTTCCTCTGTCCCTATGTCCCTTCGCGTGATTAAATCTTTAAAACTACGCAATGAAGTGATTGAAGAGAAAGGTTAATATGAAATAATGAAATATATTCATAACCTTGCGAAGCCATGGCGTGGAGCTAGTAAGTGACAAAAAGAAGATGGAAAACCAATATGTTTTGATGTTATGACATCAGATAAGGTGTTAAACCTCTTATATAAATGTACCAACTATCTTACCCTCCAGACTGAAACACGACATTGACGAGCACAGATAGGAATACATAGTGTGAAAATTCTACCACCTAAAAACCTTTAGTTCAATAACTCAAAAATAATCTTATCGACTTCAATTAAAGTAGCGGTTTGAAGTCAATATTGAAACGCTGCTTTAAAAAAAGTCACGTTATAGACAAGCTTAAAGTATGTAGAGGAGATGAATACGGAATATGCCTAGTTAATGTATCGTCGGGGAAACGAGGGGGGCTGTCAGGGGGCCGCACCCTCCACTTATGGCGGTTGTATAGCGTTCTATTTTTATCTTAAAGATACCAAATAAACACAAACAGACTTATTAAGCTCCAAGTTTTATATATTTGTTTATCGAAATTATATGAAAGCAATATTTCTGACGAAACATTTTATGTGCTTATTTATTGGATATTTGTGTATGGTTCTATTTAAGGTATACTTTTATAAATCCTTGTGCTGGCAACAAGAATTTATAAAAGTACATCTTGAATTAGCTTTTATGTTATAGGAAAGCCAATAAATATGTCCTAGTGGTAGATCAAAAGGATAAAGGTATAAATAATCCTAAAATTAAAACTTTTCAGTTACCCCCGATACAACCTTTAAAGAATCGGCTAAGAAACATCTCGATGACGTCAACCTTTTTTTATGATATTGGAAGGCAAACAAGCAGACGGATTTTCTAATGGTAAGAAATTCACGCCGCCTAGAGACACCAAAGTTGGTAATGGTGCGTTGCCAACCTGAGGTCGGGATGTTAGACCTCGAGCATAGTAAGTTGACCGGCTACCTTACCCTCCGAACCGGAACACGTCAACGGCAAGCACTGACGTTATGGCGGCAGGAATAGGCAAGGCGGTTGTACAAATACGGGCGAGTTGCTGCAAAACTCTACCACCTTGTAGGATGTCACGGTGTTAGTGACGGTAAGCCTATGCTCGCCTTCTACGAGCTACCTGGCAGGAAGGCAGATGATCTATTCTACAAAGGAGCCCAGCCCAACACGGAGAAAGCCCGGACCAACAACTTTCAAACAAAAAATCCGCATTGAAATATGATGCCACAGACACCCACACACCGACACTTCGAAATTATAGCACCCCTTTTTACGTCGGGGGTTAATAAATATTCCTGGACAAATAACACAAATTGAATCTAACCCCAAAGCAAGTAAATTATATGCTTGTGTTATGGGTGTTAGTCAACGATAATATAAAGAAATACTTAATACATGGAATTCCTCCTGCATTATTTGGTTAAACTGGACCGCAATTATATATTTAATGCAATGCATTTGTTACAACTAAACCAAAACAATGAAAACATTAGGTAGGTGGTCGAGTATTGTGCAGCACCTCGTATAGTTGTACCTACATGTCGTTATAGCGTTAGTGCTCGCCATAGTACTGTACAACTATGATGTCTATAAGCGACGGTTATTTTCCCATCCAGAGATTTGCCAGTTCATTCTATCTTAACATAAATAAAATCTTTGCATTATTTTCAATACGAACAATAACAGCTAGTTGCCAAGCTCTCTGATTATGAAATTGATGATATATCAATCATACAAAATTACATACAATCTGAATCGCGAATCGATTTGCTTCTTTGTAAGGCCAATTATTTGATTTCTACAAATATATCTTATAATCTATACTGCCATACAAATATGAATGTGAAAATTTGTTAGTCCTTCTTTCAAGTTGAAATGGAGCTATGTTATGTAATTTTTTGTGTGTGAATAGTCAGGATTCTGGTGAGGGACATAGGCTAATTTTTATCCCGATATCTATACTAGTACGAGCGGGATAGATAAATAACTTCAATAAGCGAGCGTACCCACAGGCAGCTAACTGGATTCTAGATTAGGTTTGCGTTTGCGGATAACTCTATTTCTACTTAGCGGATTTTGATGAAACATTTTATAGTTTTGAAGTTATACTTCTTTTGGCGCGTTAGGAAAAAATGATGAGGGTAAATTTTTACGATGCGCGCGCACACCGTCACGAAAAACCGACATGATGAAGTTAGCTATAGATAACATTTTAGTTTTTAAAAAGTTTTTTTATCTTATTACGCCGAAGAAGTATAACTTCTAACGCGTGTACATAAGTACACACACACTTTTTTTAAAAATAGAAACCCTTTCAAATAAACCCATCAAATTTGGTATACTAGTCTTGGATGAGGTACAAAATATAACCCTAATACTTAATTTATTGTACTACATCATCAATCCACAGACAGCTCTTTTAAATCTTTGTAATATAGATAGACGAATCTGCTGTCATCTCCACATATTTTCAATTTAAGGATTAACAGTAATTTAATTAAACACTTCAGTAATCTGACTAAACCTACATGTAAGCTAAGAACCATCCTGATCACGTCGGCTTTCATTTAAATAATGGGAGTTGAAATCAGTCAATCCGTTTAAAAGATATGGTGCCACATACAGACACACACATACATACAAACTTAAATCCTTTTTGTCTGTCAGGAGTTAAACATATAGGTATTTTACACAAATCACTGTAAATTCGAAGTGACCATACTCATCGTGTTTTGGAGTTGGGCACATTTGAAATTTAGCTACGATGGTGTGCTTGAAATGATTGGATACAATTCAAAGACATTAATATACAAAATATAGCATAAACAATTTAAGATTTGGATCCAGTGGAGTTTTGTCGAGCAGACTTGTGCCGGTCTGACCGGTTTAAAGGCCACTTCTGTGGCTAAATCGCCTGACAACTTGTACTTATATGCATTATATGTGTAGTGATTTATCTTTTTTTAACGAGCAGAATGATATTCTGATGTCAGAAGAACAGTCTGTAGACTGGAAAGTCCACATATGTGAAATCCCATAACAACATTTCGAAAACAAGAAATCCAAAACAACTTGATGGAAAATTATTGTTTGCATGTGGACGACCTGGTAGGTATTTGTTTGTTTTGATAGGGATTTTTTGTTTGAAAGCTGACGTGATCGAGATGGGTCTTAACTATATTTAGATTTTGAAAAGGGTTATTTTTTTTAATTTTAGGAGTACAAAAGAGAGAATCACTACCGCTCTCAAGGACGTCAGTTAACATTTAATCTATCATTATGTCACAATTTTTGTGTTGAAAATGTCAAGAAGCGACTATTAAGAATATTAAGTGGACATTATCCAAGAAGCTTCTAATTAAGATGATGTCTCTGAGTACGGCCGTGAGTATCTATAATTGAAAGAGGTACAACACTAATTTCAATTGTAAAGCTTGAATACACATAGAGTAAAGAGAAATGCATAAAAAAAGACTTCGAATCAGCACTTTCTTCGGCGTGCAGCGGTGCAGGGAATTCACATTTCACACACACTATATAATTAAGTCATTGTTTCGTTGTTTCTATCTCTCGAGCTAATTAACTCGGCAATCTCTCTTAATTTGCTATTACTTTTTAATCCCCCTTATTACAATTTCAGTCACTGAAATACAATGCTAAGTTTTTAATAGTATTTGACGTCAAATAAATCTGGATTTGAGTATATTTGATGTCTTTATATGGACATCAGTATAAAAATATCTGAAGGGACTGTCTGTCTTCGTACTTCGATTTAGTCATAAAAACCATGAGTTTTGGGTTTGATTCCCGACGACGGCACGCATCTATATGATGAACATTACTACCGGTCTAAATGTTTATTTTATTCCTTTCGGTTTCTACCGGTGACTAGCACCCATAACAGTATATCATATCCCTTCGTTGAGGCTAGATTGATTTGTGTGATATCCAGGGATATTTATTTTTTTGCATGGATTCCAAAATAAATATAGTAAGTACTAGCTGCTACCTGCGGCTTCGCCCGCGTTTTCACAGAAACCCGGTGTGCGATCGGGATTAAAAATAGCCTATATGTTAATCCAGGTCACAATCTATCTGTCTTCCAAATTTCAGACAAATCCGTTCAGCCATTCGAGCGTGAAAGAGTAACAAACATCCATACATCCATACTTACAAACTTTCGCATTTATAATATTAATAGGATATAAATGTTAACATACAGGCATGTCAATAAAAAACTCAGTACTTTTTTATAGGTGTAAGATCAAAAATTCCTGCACCAGTCTGGAATTGAACCCACCTTGAACGGTCGGTGGTATTGGCGTGTAGGCTAACTCTAATCAACTAGGCGAATTAATTAAAATTAATCGCTTATCTTAAGCAGATATAACGCAAAAGGAAAAAGGAATGAGTATTTCAATTCCAAATATTAATTTGAAAGGTCCATTTATTTTATTTAGATAAAATCTAGATTACTCGCCGACGTTTTGTATGAAAATATTTTTACGGATATGTTTAATGTAAATGACCTTTTTTAATTAGGAAGGTGTAATAAATAAAGAAGTATATTTCCATATTTCCACTTTTTGATAAACTTGTCCTTACCTATGATGGATTGGTTCGTGATAAAAAAAATCGTATCTGATTTTTTCTAGCTAATAAATACCTAATCCATGTTATTATAAACGCGAAAGTATGTTTGTTTGCTTGTCCTTTTTTACGTCGCAACAGAGCGATGTCATGATATAGTTTATGTATGTGTCATGCCCGGTGTCTATATTCAAGAAATGAGTCGTTTTTATTACGGATGGTAGTTGTTTGTACCAATAGTAAAATATATAACTACGGTTGCTCGTTTTTGGAAGTTAACTCTGAACATTTTTCAAAAATATGAGTAACGCTTCGTTACATTTGGGCCAACTACGAATAGTTAAACTTATGGATTATGTTTCGTTGAATATTGGATTAGATATGCGCCCGGTTGGTGATAGGCTTGCCACCTAACACATTGTGGGATTTGGTGTCTTGGGATAGTCGTAGGGGCCCTGGTTGTGCCTCTGCCTACCTATTCATGGATATGGGCGTGAAGTTACTTTTATATTTATCTGAGTGGGTGGTATAAATCTGGGAAAATCGTCGTAAGTACTTACCAACCAATGTCACAGTGTTAGTGATATAGTGACATACTCTACCTTCCCCGTAAAAGACTTGGCATAAACATAAGTATGTATATGAATAATTGAATTAACATAAAGCTGTAATAATGTAGCCCGCATCACGTTAAACTCATCAATAAAACTTAAACATGGAGAATTATAGATAAACTCGTCATAGCAACTAATATGCGGGTGCTGTATGCTCATAAAATTATGTGGAAAATTTTGTTTGATCTTTGCCTATCACTGGTCTGTTTCTTGACTGACAACTCTTCCTAAATTATATATATTTTTTTGGAATGACTAATGTGTTGCCAACCTCGCGGTTTTTACAACTTCACCGGGCTTGGTGGGCCGAGCAGAGTGCTCAGTCCGAGACATCATTATTTAGATGGATTGGACTGTTCCCTACAACGCCAGCAACAAGGGCTGTCTCCAGGGAGACCGTACCTCGACTTGGTGCTGCGTTCTGGTTACTGGCCTAAATTATAGAAATAGTCGCTAATACCCGACTCCTATATACAAGAAACGAGTCGTTTTGCTATAGGTAGTTTTCTGTGCAAATAGTAAAAAAAGTAACTTTGGTCGTTCGTTATCTATATTTCTTTTCCTGTCACTGGTCGGTTTCTTGACTGACAACTCTTCCTAAATTATAGAATTAGTCGCTAATACCCGACTCCTATATACAAGAAACGAGTCGTATTGCTATTGGTAGTTTTCTGTGCAAATAGTAAAAAAAGTAACTTTGGTCGTTCGTTATCTATATTTCTTTTCCTGTTACTGGTCGGTTTCTTGACTGACAATTCTTCCTAAATTAAAGAATTAGTCGCAAATACTCAGCTCATATATACAAGAAACGAGTTGTTCTGCTTACGAATGGTAGTATTCTGTACTAATATTAAAAAATCTAACTTTGATCGTTCGTTATCGACTGTTCATTTGAAATGTTTTTGTGCAAATATGAGCAGCGCTTAGTCACATTTAGGCAAACTACCAATGGTTGTACCAACGGATTACGGTTCGTTGATAATTTGAATCGAGCTTAAGACAATTATGCGATACTACGAGTAGATTCCACGCACGTTTCAAATTATACTTTTTAAATTATACAAATAAATTGTAATCTTTTTGTTATGTTGATATGTTATACTACTGTAGTTAGTTACTAGTGTGAAAATTTACCTTAACCCTTTCAGTAATGTTTGCGGGAAAGAGTAACAAACATCACTAACAAACTTTTGCATTTTCTAGGATATAAAATTACTGAAGAAAATACTACATAATTTAGCAGAAGCAGAAATTGAAATGTCAATTAATTAAATAATTAATAAATGCGAATTAGAAATAATTTGGCCTTATTTGATAGTGCCACTGTGGTCTAGCGGTTCAGTTGTTGGACTTGACTACATGAGGTCCCGGGTTCGAATCCCGGGTCGGGCAACAAAAGAAAATTGGATTTATCCAATTTTCTAATAAAAAAAAAGTTGCTCGGGATAGGATATCTGCCCAGTTGGCGATAGGCTTGCCACCTATCACATTGTGGGGCTTAGTATCTTCGGCTAGTCGTGGGTACCCTGGTTGTGCGTCTGCCTACCACTTCGGGGATATGGGCGTGAAAATAATTTTTTGATAGTGAATTTTTACATAAATAGGTATAAGTCATAATAGTATAATACATTCAAAGATAGGGTAAAAATAAAATTAATTCTAAATTTATTGGTAACATCGTATAAGCTAACCGAAATGAATTTCCTGGAAGTCAATTCATCTATCCTGCTTTTCAAACCAGAAAATGACAATGGCAAGCAACGCAAGTATGTGCAGTACTCTACCGTTTTGGTTGAAGTTCTAGAATATCATAATATTCTACGTAGAATATTCTCGAAAAGAACTCTACTAAATACCAATATAATGATCATTCATCATTATTAGTTTTCTAAAACACCATTTTTCAATACTTATCAATAAAAAAAATACAATGCGCAAGGAATTCGCTATTTCTTTTTAAGTAGGTCGATCGACGTATATTAATTCATTTGTAATTAATGATATTATATATAATATTAATTATCATTAAATATATTTAAATTTCCAAGAGTTTAGTAAAGCTGTGTACAGTCTAGGCTGATAAAAGCGAATGAAAGACAAAAGTATTCACTATATTCCATTCATGAAGTAAACTATATAGGCATTATTAGATATTTTTTTTAAAAAAAACTTCTTGTTTTACCTGGTCAGACTCAAATAGGACTACCTCAGAGTCATGTCTTAAAAAACCAAAACCATCAAAACCTTTATTGGCCTAGTAAACAAAAAGTAGTAAAAAAAAGGAGTGATAAATTAACAATCTCCTATGCAATATCTTTATTCAATACAGTTTGCGTGGTGTGTACCCAGCATAACATCCACTTAGTGATTTTTAAAACCCTAATAATATTTATTAATGTAAAATGTATATACTAACTAAGTAATGTAAGGGGACTTGACTTATACATTTATTTACCGTTTAACCTTCAGACTACCCTGAATATTTTGGATGGAATGGAATAAATATGTTAATACATTAAGTATGAATGTAAATAAATATTCACGAGAATTTATTTTAAACTAAAATTTAATTTTTACGGAGAAATAACTCTTTCGCACGATGATTTTTAAATTCTTGCTTTTGAGAACCTAATTTTTGTTATTAATAAAAATACGTTTTTGTGTGTAAAATGACTCAATGACAATAAGTACTTAGTGACAATTTAAAGCTATCATTAAATTAATTTGTTGTGAAAGAGAAAGCAGTACTAACGTAGAAGCCACAGGATAATTTTTCGTGTAACGTGTGTATGAATTTGAAATTTCCAGAATCCAATTTTAGTCACTGTTTAGTAAAACCAAAGTAAAACGTGTTCAACGAGCGTTTATATGTATTTATAGTAAGACGGTATAAGTTTTTAACCCTGTTCAAAAAAAGGGAAGGTTCTCAATATTTTTTTATGTATGTACACCTATTTCTCCGAGGTTTCTGGACCGATTTACATAATTCTTTTTTGTTGGATGCAGAATAGCTTCGATTTGGAGCCACAAAAAAAATAATTTAGGTAGACCCGTTAGCTTTTATTTAATGTGCATTTTTTATCGACTTTCATCTTTATTTATTTATATGTACTATTTACTAGGTTTAAAGTCGGTGCCAAGCGTAAACTAATAATTATATTATCAGTAAGTATTAAATTTGCTTGACACCTACTTTAAATCTGTTAGTACATAGCACATATAATTAACAGACAGTATACAATGTATATTAAATCTTTTTACAGTTTTATGTCGGTTTTTATAAACGTAGTTATTTTTATTATATCTTACAATGTTATTAATTAATAACATCACATATGTGACAATTGTCTCAGATACTGTAACAAATTGAATTTCTTAGATGCTATAACAAAAAATTAAAACTACCGCCGATGCGAAACATGGACGTCAATAACATCCTCGCAATCTAGGTAGATTAGCGGGTAGG
>NJDC01000756.1:47643-73020 GCA_002245475.1 Calephelis virginiensis | reverse complement strand
CTTTTTACAGTTTTAAGTCGGTTTTTATAAACGTAGTTATTTTTATTATATTTAACAATGTTATTAATTTATAACATCACATATGTGACAATTGTCTTAGATACTGTAACAAATTGAATTTCTTCGATGCTATAACAAAATTAAAAATTACAGCCGATGCGAAACATGGACGTCAATAACATCCTCGCAATCTACCTACCCGCTCTCTGTCTAACGCTCCTTCCACTGAATACGTAGACATGACGATGTAAGATCAAAGTTCAAAGCAAATTCCTACTTTCTCCCATTCGGGGGAAACTGGGAATAGACCGGATAACGTGCTAAAACACTTAAAGTGGTAGTAACCAATTTTGCTAAGCACCAACTAAACTTATTTTAAGTGCATGCCATATTTTTCTAATGATACAAAAAGAAGAATGGAACATTTCAGATAATATGTCAGATTAGTCCGGACATATCAATTCGTGACGTTTTTAATCAACCTTTTCCGAGAATGGATTAAAAGTCTGTAGAAATGTCATGTACAAACTAATCTGACACAAAACGTGTTTTGTCTCTTTCTTTTACTATTTTTGAAAGCGATAAAATAAAAAAAAATATTTATTGAGTGCGCAACAACACCACCACTATTATCCTATTATACCTAAAATATCATGGAACTGTCTATTACAGCAGGATAAAACCTTTGACTTGTAAAATAAATGTAAATCCAACACCGCCTAACAACACGTTTCGTATAATTTATGTAACATAATCAAATATTTGAAATATACACCAGAATTCATAAATATCTACGTGTTAAAAGAACGTATTAAGAATGAACTATTTATTTATTTTTAATATTAGTAAAAAATAATTATAGTTGTTGTCTAATTCTTACAAAATATTTACGTCTAACTTCCTAAATTCCATACTTTATTATTCTTAATATTTATAATAATTAAATGTGAAAGCCTGTCTGTCTGTATGTCTGTTCGTCTGGCTGTCTGTATCTAGTTCACTTCTAAACCACTGAATAATTTTTTATGAAATTCGATATTCGCATACAGTCAAAGATCCGGATTCAAATATAGGCATTTAAAAAAAACTACCGGAAAAAGTTGTTTGAAAATCATAGGTAATATACACTGATGAAGTCGTGGGCAAACAGCTAGTTTTTACTAAATTTTAATGATGACAATGACCTGTACAATTATACTTTATTAATATTAATATAATATCAACATTTGAAATTAATTGCCTGTAACTATTTGACCGATTCGTTAGTAGAAGGTCGGTATACTCTTAACACCACTGACCAATCGTGAGATTTGGGTTCGATTTCCTAAGGGTGCAGGAGTTTGGTGTATATTTTTGGGTGTGGGTGCTTATAAATTAGTGCCATCAAATTTACTCCAGTATATATTTTCAAGTATGTCTATCTACTAGTATGGCTAACTAACACACACAAGTCACAAACACAACATATAAGCACGTAATAATATAAAATGCTTACTTTTTTTAAAAAGTATCTTCACGCCCATATCCCCGAAGAGGTAGGCAGAGGCACAACCAGGGCACCCACGACTAGCCGAAGATACTAAGTCCCACAATGTGATAGGTGGTAAGCCTATTGCCAACTGGGTACATATCCCATACCGAGCAACATATTTTTATTACAAAATTGGAAAAACCTAATTTTCTTTTTGTTGCCCGACCCGGGATTCGAACCTGAGACCTCATGCAGTCAAGTCCGACAACTGAACCGCTAGACCACAGAGGCGATTACTTTTTTTACTTGTTAATAAATAAATTTTATGTACATTTAATTGTGCCAAACAAAATGTTAACTACACTTCATAAATAAGAATAATGTTTGATTAAAATTTATAGAAAATGTTTGATTTATTCAAAAACAAATAGTTAAGATTATTTATGAAATATTTTTATAAAAAATTTAATAACTAGTCAAGTTCTGTTCCAGGAAACAGAAACCTATTGAGATATAATACTGTTAATTAAAATTGAATAAATTATTCATTCAATGTTAAATTAATCTTGTCTGTGTATACGCGGGAAGTGGCACAGTACAAATTTAGGAAATTAACCAGACTTAAATATTTAACTGTACTGTGTGATATTTATTATCGCCTATGTGGTCAAGCGGTCCAGGTGTTGGACTTGACTGTATGTGGCCCTGTATTCCCGGATCGGGCAACAAAAAGAAAATTTGGTTTTTCCAATTTTCTAATAAAAAATATTGCTTAACATTCGATATGTACCCAGTTGGCGATAGGCTTGTCACCTTTCACATTGTAAGTCTTAGTGTCTTCAGCTAGTCGTGGGTGCGCTGTTTGTGCCTCTGCCAACCTCTTCGGGATGAAAGTAAAAAAGTGAAGATGCATAAAAATTAGGACAGATTAGCCAATTTAAAAATAAAAGTATATAGTGTAAAAAGAGTAAAAAGTGTAAATCCGAAGCGCATAATTTAACGTTTCCTTCTTTTATCAGTTCGGTGTAGATCGATATATGTTCGGATCTTCTACTATAAGGTTTGTTTCTTGATATCATGCATTTCCTATAGAAGTAGCCATTTGTGTGATGATAAAAACTGTATTTTTAATGGTCTAGTTCAGCCTTTCCCAAAGTGGGCGATAACGCCCCCTTGTGGGCGCTGGAAGCCTAGAGGGGGGCGGTATAAATCTTGAAAAAAATGTTTTTTTTTTAAACTAGGCGCAACAAATATGTTATTGAGGTTATTGACAAGAAAAAAACGCTACAAAACAACTGATTTTCAAAGTGGGCGTTACATGAAATAAGTTTGGGAACCTCTGGTCTAGTTGTTTGTAACATATGTTTTGGTAATTTATGTACTTATATAAAAGTATTGCTGAGTAATTTGCTTACTTGGAAGTTTAGTTTGTGACATTTTTCTGGAGATATTTATTTTTAACTAGCAACGAGCTCTGGCTACGTTTGGGTGCGAGCTTGGTGTAAACTTTCTCTGAAATTACTAATGTCTATTGATTAAAACCGCATTAAATTGGTTGCGTAGTTTTAGATCTAACCATACAAGCGACTTCCTTACTTAAAATTATAAAACTAGGTACAAATAAATTTTCTTAGGTAATTTTAATGAGGTTTTTTGCATTTGTAACGGTAAAACTCAGATTATACCGTGTGAAAACAGTGTTAGGGTATATTTTCACACCTCGGGGCCTCACCTGAGGTGAACGTATCAGCGTCCGCGTGGGGGCACCAAGGTCACTGCGGTTTTTTGACATGTACATATAATAGTGGCAAACAGAACCATCAGTACCTAGCACTTTGGTTTGGTGTAGCCGGAAATTAATTACTTTTCATCGTCGACACTTTGTGTAACTCCATTGTGCATAATAAGGTTGCTGTAGAAACAAATCTTTATAAGATACCTACCTATTCAACACCTAGTTTGGATTATTGCAATAACGTAATTAATACTCACTTAATTGGCGATTATTTTTAGAGAAAAGTTGCAAAATATTATTATTTTCGACTGGACAGTTTTGCAGTTATATCTACATTTTAAATAAAAAACACATTCTTTTCTATAATTGTTGTAAAAATAGGTAATTATTTATGTTGTAGACCAGAAGTACCTACCTACAACGTAAAACCTAAGTCGAATTTCATCAAAATGGGTTAAGTATAAGCGTACCTACCTATAGTAGGTATATTGAAATTATATTTAAATGAGTTAGAGCTTAGGTATTTGCACTCCTATTACCTAACATTTTTTTCTAGTAATAAACATAGGTCCCTAGTCTATTTCATCTGGAATTATGTAGCATTATAACGGTTAAAGAAAGAAGAAATCAATCGAGTAGTTCGGCAAATAAATGATAACACCGAAAATAAGATGTTTAAACGTCACTTATGTTAGAAACTTGAAATTTTGAGTCGAGGTACCTATAACAAGTAAACCACTAAGCTACTATTATCTGTGGGAAAATCTTTCACCATTATCCAAACCATCGAAATATTATCAAAACGGTACCAGCAGTTGCGAGATAATGCTAGCTACAAACAGCATTGTAGCACCCGCTGTTACATTAACCGGAAGCTAATTGTTTCTTTTTTTGAATTAGTGATTATTATTTCGTCGCAGTGGACAGGGTTACAGACCGCTTTGAAGGCCTATTGATTTATTTTACGTGTGTGAATGAATAACTTGATACATATTTAAGCGCCTCGTTTATCGCGTGTACAGCGCACATACTACACCGAACAACCGCGAGGCTCGGGTTCGATTCCCGACGGGGGCAGGCATTTGTGTGATGAACATTTAGATGACTGCATTTCGGGGCTGGGTGTTTATTAAATTTATTATTGTGTCTATTTAAGTATTTTTAGTTATTCATATCGGTGACTAACACCCATTACACAAGCATGTAATTTGCTTAATTTATCCAGGAATATTAATTTTTATTTTTATGTGTGTGTTGTAGTGTATACTGTATACATATATTCACGCCAAATCCATGCCGAATAGGCAGAATGTCAAGTACAAAGTATTACGGTTTCTACAGACCTGACTAACTTCCTCTTATTCATTTCACGTTTCATACAAAAGCTGGTGTCGGAAACTCTTGACTCATGTTATTGTGTATCGATAAATCAATGTTACGTCGGGGTGTGACGACCCTATCACCAACTCGTTATAATTGTACCCGTCGTTCGGTCGACTTTGACTAGGCGGCAGAGTGCTTTTTAGTGACTCGCCTGAAGATATACCATCTATTTAGCCTTAGCTATTCCTGACGTCACTGTCAGTATTTGCGTTCGTCATGTTCTGTCCTGGATATTATACTAGCTGACACACTTCCCACGTGGCTTAGTGTCTCATTACAAGATTGCAACGCTCCAGTAACATCTATGATACATAAACGACGTCCATCTTTTACTATTAGGATAGACATGTGCGTGTTCGCTATATTATTACATAAAAAACTGTAAGTCTATTCTATGGACTTGGTGATATTAATATAAACCTTCGTCTCAGCTTTAAAGCTACCTTGCTCCTAGGTAATAGTGGTTTTCATTGTAGTATAGAGAAAATGCTTCGTATCTTATAATCTATACGTTTATATGAATCCCCATTTTCCTAGCCTGTAGTTATCACGCGTTAAGAGATGCCCCAATTTTGGTAATTATTTTTTGTTGAGCTAGTTATCGTCAGGAGAAGGTTCATAAAAAGAGAGAAACTAGGAAATCTGCAGGGAAAATGGGAAAAATAATTTTGTATTTTTTATAGACTGTTAGTAGCTATCAATGTCAAGCGGTACAAAGTTCGCCAGGTCGGCTAGTACATAATAAACATATACATTGAAATGCGATCTTCTTGCGGCAGTCATGATTGATGATTCCTTAATCAAAAAGGTCACTGGCCTCAGACCAAACGATAGCTTATGACTTCATCTTTTGTAAATAAATGTTGAAGGAGAAACGTATTCGAACACTGATATATTGTAAACAGGTTTATTTCCGTACTGAATCTGCAGGATATACAAGTTTAGACAAACAAGGTTTCTTTGGTGTCGGGTTGTGTAGATCCCATCGCCCGATGGTGGCTGGAAAAAAAACTACACGTTGTTCAGGAAAACTCAAAAACCTTGAGCAAATTTAAATGGCAGGTAGCTCAAAAATCTGAGATACCCCCCATTAAATTTGATTTAAATCCAACCTTTAATTTTTGAGTTACGCTTAATCTAGATCCACTTTCTTCATAAAAATCATATTGCTGTTCATAAGTCTCTCAAAAATTCGAGAACGGATGGCTCGATTTGGCAAATTTTGGTTTTGAATCATTTGTGGAAGTCCAGGGAAGGTTTAAAATATAATAAAAAGGGGAAAAGTGTGAGGAAAGTAGGTAAAACGACATTTTATTTTTTCCTAAATGCCTACAAACTGAACTGGTGGAGCAAAATTCGCGGGGACAGCTAGTACTTCATAAATCTTCGTGTAGTTAGACGACATGGCAATGAAATTTGAGTTTTTTTTTGCAGTTTCATTGCGCCCAAATTATTCGGAAGTTGTTCGAGCAATTACCGAATAATCGTCATTTCAAATATTTTATGTAGGTATTAAATTTGCGATAATCAAAATGGTTAATGAAAGAAGGGCTGAGTGATGTTTAATCATATCCCTTACAAGCAGCTGCCCTTAGCATTGCCAAAGGGAACTAATTTCCTTCACAATGGCGTGATTTAGCAACCCTTGCCTATAATCTAATGGCGAATGAAGGGCTCGGTGAACATCATTTTCTAACACTTATTCTAGAAGCGTTTGCAATTATTCATTTTTATATGTTTACTTTTGGTATTTTAATTTGGGGATTTGTTTCAGAAATCGTTAATAAAATCAGTTTATTACATAAATGAATAGGTACGCCCGGTTTTTTTTAAAACGTGCCAATAAATTCAACATTGTAGCCTATATCAAAGATATGCAATTCTTCGTTTTTGAGCTTTATGCGACACTACTAAAAGAGCACAATGTATGAATATCTAGTTATTGCTCGCGGTTTCCACGTTTAAAGTTATTTAGCTCTATAGCGGGTACCTCTGGGTTTTTGGGATATTTTAATGGGTTCCCGACCCATTAAAATATCAATATAAATAACGCAATAATCCTCGTCAAAAACACAAAATCCACATCGAAATAAAAGCTAAAAGCAATGATGCCACGGATACAAACACACACACACAAAGACACTAAAAAACTGTTACTTCAATTTCACACCTTGTGAGGTAAATAGATATACAGGTTGTTTTGATACGTATAAAAACAATAGATATATTGACCTTACAAGGTTCACCGACTAACGTTCGTATTAGTTTTATTTGCACAATTTTACTAACATCATCTGTTATGTTAACGTTAACAGCTACGTTTGGTTTTTCCTTAACCTAACTGTGTAGTAGATACGATGGTACCAAAACTAACTCAAAAAACACTGAAAATAAGTTAGACCAAACTACTAACATTAATCACCTCTTTGGTACATTTTAAATTATTGTCTAATTATAATCTTTTTACGCTTAATTTTTTTATAGAATTTAAAACATAAGTTCCTGGATATCCTACCTCAAAACTGGAACACGATAATGTCAAGCATTGTTAAAAGGGTGGCAGTAAAAGACGTTGTTATCAATCCGGATATATTTATATAAATAAATAAATAAATGTCCCTGGACAAGTCACACAAATTGAATCTAACCCCAAAGTAAGCAAATTATATGCTTGTGTTATGGGTGTTAGTCAACGATTCTAATACATAGGAATACTTAAATAGATACCAGAATAAATTTAATAAATACAGGACACAAAAGCGTATCTTCTTTTAAAAGCTATAGGTTGGCAATGCACCTACCACCTTTGGTGGTTACATGGACGGCGTGTTTCCTAATCAAAAAAATTGTCTGTAGATTTGCCTCCGAGTCCTTTAAATACAGCAAAAAAAAAAATATTTCATTTCCAAAAACATATTTCTTCTCCACAGAATCAAATGAAGTACTTAATCTATTTTCTGTGAAATGTCACTTGTTTGTGTGTTATAGAATTCTTGTTTTTTATTTGCCATGCTGACGGTCAACGGTGACATTTAACGTGGGCTGTTTGCGTCTTTTCCTATTAGTATCTGCCAGTTTATTTTTTTTTTGGTTTTTTAGTCGAGATACGTTTTCCCTTAGGGCATTGACTTTTTACATCTGACATGTGAACAGCTTATTTGTCAAACAATTTAAAAATAGAAAACGTAATTTTTGTTTTAGATCTAATAAAGTTAGTGCTCGCTTTTGTGCGTTTCCTGCTTTAATGATAGGATAGCTGATAAGATTGCACTATATGTTTTTTAAGGTGACCTTATGTTACAATCGTGTTTCGTTCCTATAACAAATGAATCATGTTTCAGCCAAAACATATAAAGGGTCTAAAGCCAGGAAAAAGAACATAGTTTAAGAGCTGTAACACTGCAATAAACACTAGTTACATTGAGTATACAAAAAATTGCACTTTCCTCGATTTTTCTGGGAACAAAAAAAAGAGCTCAGAAATTCCCGCGAAAAAGATTAACATACGTAAAGAAAATAGGAGTCCTCCTTTTTTTCGAATACGGCTAAAAACTAAATAATACATCTCAGTACATATTAAAGCTGAGTACACAAGCTGTGGTTATTAAGCCGAGTACAGAAACTGTGGTTAAGGTTGTCTAGGAAGGTGCTGGTGTTGGCTGCGGATATGCGGTTGAGCGCCCGTCGTGGTCCGTTGACCGCGTCGCGTCGTCATCACCACGACCGTGATCGCTTACCTTACCTTACCCAGCCGCTGTAACAGCTTCAATGCGTTCAGTGTTGCCAAGTTAGTTTTGTAACATTTGGCTTAGCAATGTTGCTCTATGATTTTTGTCAACCCTGAAATCGTTTTATATAGTTTTGGAACATTTGTTACTTTTTACAATGTTGCTTTGAGATTTTACTCTTTCTACCACTTTCATAAGTTTAACGAAGTATTATCGTTACCTAAAATGTTGCCAAGTTAGCTTTGTAATATCTTATCTTACTTTTGTCAATGTTGCTTTAACAAATTAGTCAACCTTTCTCTTGTTTGATAATCAAATGCTACAGTGTAATATTGGTTTGTAATCTTTTGCGTTACTTTTGTCAGTGTTGTTTAAAGATTTTTAGATTTAATACTTAAGTACTTCATTGCTTTGAGTGTTTCCATGTTAGTTTGGATCATTTTATGTTACATTTGATAATTTTGCTCCAATCTAATAGGTTTTGATATGTTGTTGCTTTAAATGTTGTCAAGTTGGTATTGGTAATATGTTGTGTTATTGTTTGCAAAGTTGCTGCAAAATTTTAACCAGCCGCTGTTACTGCAATTTCAATACTTAAACAGTGTGGTCAATTTTAATTTTGTAACTTTTTGTGTTGTTTTTGGTAATGTTATCTTAAAATCTTACCTAATCTAATAAGTCTAATCTTAAAATTATAAGTCACTCAAAATTTCAATAAAAATGATCAAATGTATATGTAAATACTATATAATATATAATTATTAAATAAATAAAGACAACAAATCATATTATTATTTAATTTTATAAAATACACAAAACATTTACATAATGCGCAAATTAACTTAAAAATGTTGATTTTACGTTTTGTGAAGCGATAATAATTTGAAATGTCATTCGAATTTGAATATAAGAATACCTTACTTTTGTCAGCAAAACAACATTTTAAAGTCTTTTGATGTTTTTTCGTGGCCAACATCGAGCTCTAGCAACACTGTTGTTTACCTTTGTTAACGATATTGATACGATCAGAACTCGTGACTAGATCTACTCGTATAAATTAGATTACAGAGTATCCGGCATTTTGACAACGGTCTGTGTTTTTTTAATGAAGTACCTTTTAAGAATATACAGAGTTAAAAAAATATGGGCACGATAAACAATTTCCAGAAGTATTCTATTGAGTAGCTATTTATATGGTGATCGATTTTTAGCGTTCAGTGTAAAGTATTGTTGTGTGAAAAAGTGCTACAAAACAAAGTCTTTTTCTTCATCTTTTAGGCATGGGCCTTAGCATTTAAGAGATAATTAGTCGTCAAAAAGACATGTCAGGGTCTTGTGTGAGTTGATGGCTTCTTTACTCCAGCTTATTCAATGAGATTTGTCAGGAACGTAGACTTACAAGATAAACTAATTTATTCATGATTAATTAAAATGCCATCAAAATGCAAATAAAACTGCACCTTTTTACTTGATGACGCCGAAAATTCTAGAATAAAACTATACATTTATATAAAGCAATTAATAATTGCATTATATAAACCCTCTAACAAATAAAACTTACGCGCCCATTGATCTGGTGTGTAACTTCATTTTTTTGTTAGCAAAAGTGGAGTTACACACGGACGCGTAAGTTTTTTAAATAATAGCCCCCTTATTAATAAAACTTTCGCGTCCGTGTATAACTCCACTTTTGCTAACAAAAAAATGAAGTTACACACCAGATCAATGGGCGCGTAAGTTTTATTTGTTAGAGGGTTTATATAAAGCAAATATTAATTGTTATTTCCCGTGGCTTAGTTGTTAGTACACATATGTTATTTCGCGGTACAGGTTGAGATATCACCATTAAACATTAAAACGTAACATCAATCTTTACCTAATGTTTATCTATGCTTATGCTTAGATTCGTCACAATTTTAATACAGTAAGTACTTACATATTTGAACGTACACATACATTTTTATTACGTATTATAATTCACTTAAATACAAATTAAAATTACAAATTGGAAATTGGGCAAACAAAAAAAATTGGGTTTTTTTAATTTTCTAATAAAAAAAACGTTGTTCGGGATTGGATATGTGCCCGGTTGTCGAAAGGCTTGCTAACTATCACAGTGTGTGACTTAGTGTCTTCGGCTAGTCGTGGGTAACCTGGTATGACCATACCATTATAGCTAAACCTATCTTTATTTTCTTGAATGCGATATATCTTTTCAGACGTAAATTTTCAACTGGACTATCAAATGTTTTGTGCTCAGTTGTTTTTCCATTTGTAAATGTAATAAAATACCTAATTAAAGTAATAAAAATAAATTAAAGAAACACCGAAACTCGCTCTAATATTATCTGGAATGGTTTCTCATTTTCTGATTTAGATTATAATGATATCAAACAGTCATAGCGGAAAACAATTGCTTCTTTTGAACAAAAGAAACAATTTCATTGTTAGAATTCGAAGTTGGTATTTTTTATCTGTGGCCTTAATGATTTCGTTTATCTTGTCGTGGTCATCTGTTATATTGCAACTTTAACTGGCATTTGCTATACAAGTATCCGAATCTGGATAATATTGATCTAAATCTGAGAATAACGGAATTTCGATTGTTTAAACTTGGGTTTTACAATGTACTTGTGTAATTGTAGGTACTATACGATATTGTGTACCTAACTTTAACGCACGGATCGATTCCACTCCGACGCAGCCTCAGTGCTTGTTTCTTGTTTCCATTGTCGTGTGCCATGCTCGAGGATGAGATACCTAAGATCCTGGCCACCTGTAACATCTTTCACGTCTTTATGTGGTTGTTTCATAATCAGAAACGCCGCCTGCTTGTTCGCTATGTTAGTACAATAATCATTAAATTAAAAATTACGCTAATTAAAAAAGTAAAGTAAAGTAAAGTATCTTCACGCCCATATCCCCGAAGAGGAAGGCAGAGGTACAACCAAGGCACCCGCGACTAGCCGAAGATACTAAGTCCCATAATGTGATAGGTGGCAAGCCTATCGCCAGGCACATTTCCAATCCCGACCAACATTTTTTTAATTAGAAAATTGAAAAATCCAATTTTCTTTTTGTTGGCCGACCCTGGATTCGAACCCGGGACCTCATGCAGTCAAGTCCAACACCCGGACCGCTAGACCACAGAGGCGATAACCACAGACCACAGAGGCTAATTAAACAAGCGTTGTAAAATCCCCAATGTCGCTACGAACAATCTCGATCACGTCACATTTTAAAAATCCACCACATCCACACCGATATCGGCGAATCAGTTTAGGAGTTATGATGCCACAGATACACGCTTGCTTCTAGGTGGGTAATAATACTATCATGCAAAAGTCGATCCAATACTTTCCAAAGCTATATGTAAATTTAATAATGGACTTGTAACGGATAGTACATACACAGTATGTGTGCCAAATTATGTCACTAGGAAAGAACTAAGCGGAGATGAGGAAACACTCCTACGTGATTGGCATGCCAGCATTCCTCACGTACTTCCTCGACTGTGCGATTATTGACAATCGAATAAATTTATTTTATCTTTAGTAGTTCCTACTCGGAACTATGCTTTTAAAGTTCCTTTAAAATAGTACGTAACGTTGCCCGCGTGGTCCCACAGGAACATTATTTCGGAATAAAAACTATACTATGTGTCAATCCAAGCTACCCTCAATGTGTGTACCAAATTTCATGAAAATCGGTTGTGTAGTTTTTGCGTGAAGGAGTAACAAACAAACGAACAAACAATCAAACTTTCGCATTTTTAATACTAATAGGATAGGATAGGATTAATAGGATATTTAATGGAATTTTGCAAAAAATGTTTTTAGCCTTGTAATCTTTTGTACCAAAAGTTTAACTAGCGAACCTCAGCTTAAAATATACCTAATTAGGATTCTTGAAAAAATCCGTTGATTTTTCCAAAACAAAATCATTTTTTTCTCTGCATAATATTATCTTACATCGAATATATATGTAAAAATTATAGATCGCGTTTTTAATAGTGCTACTACAAAAAAAAATTATCAATGTTAAACTTGTTTATTAAACATTTTAGTAGCGAACTGTGACTTAAAATATTATTAGAATAATTAGAAATTCAGTTAACTTTTCAAATCAAAAACATTTTTCTATGTCTGCATATGAGGTTGTCCTATCATATAATAACATAAAAAAATCATTAGTTATAAAAAATAGAGTATTCGTTTTTAAGAGTCTACGTACTTACATAGTTTTTTTTATACTTTTTGAATTTTTTAACTTAAATAATTGACGTCAATTAAAAATAACAAAAAATTAGTGTTTGTACAAGAATGTACAAAAATAAAACAAAAACTGGGGTATACCAAAATGGCGACTCATGCCTCTTAGTAATAAAAAATCTTGTTTGTCATTTTATGTTCAGAGAGGTTATTTTAAATCCCCATGGTTATTTTGCCCCCACGCGGTGTTGTTTTATTGAGGTATCTTTACGACCTACACCAACTCAAACCTTGAAAGCATGTTTACCGAAAAACCTTTTCGCTAAATAACTCTAATGTACCTAAATTACACCTAATCTTTGTCATATAAATTATTTCCGCTTGACAGCTCCTTATAACTGAAAATGAAACCAAAAAATGGCCAAGTGCGAGTCGAACTCACTTTTGAAGAGTTCCGTTGCACGCATAGATGAGGACTGCATAAGTTTAAAAACAGTTTTGGTGACATAGAGAGAAAAGAAGGTCGCAGTTTTTTCCTAGTTATTGAATTTCGTCTAAATATTAAGCTACATTAGTCAATATTAAAGCATTTTGTAAAATATTGTATATTGAAGTAGTGAAGTATTCGTGAAGGAATTAGTGTATCTTGTATTTTCTCGTTGGCGCCAAATCCCAATAAACAAGCTTACGTAAAAAGATCACCGCTTTACAAAAGAAACTGACACGGCTTTTTATGACGGCTTGTGACTAATTTTGAATAGCTCATGTCCGAATTTGCTTAATCCGTTAACTTGATATAAACTTAATCTTGACTAAAGGCTAACGCTCATTCCGAATACTAAAAAAAGTTTGAAAAAAAATTTTTAAGTCCAGTTTAATTAAATTAACATTAGTTTTCTTAAAAAACGAAAAGCCGCTCACAGAATACATTTAGCTTGCGGACAAAATTTGCGGATCAAGTGGCTGTAACATATGCACGCAAAGAGGCACAGGTCGAAACTTTAAGGGTTTTTTTAACATTCGTACGGAACCCCAAAAGTTAGACATTCTTAACATAATGTTCCCGTTTATTTTCAAGATTATTATCTGAAGGTAGGCGCGACGTAAAAATATTTTGCTCAAAATAATTGTTATGAAGCAAACTTGTCTTTTGACATCAAAGAACTTTTACAAAAAATGTAAAATTAAAAACGCTTGAGCTACAAAGCATTTACTTCAAAACAAAATTACTCAACTAATTTTGTCACCAGAAATAATATTAATATTCTTTGAAACGTTTTCTACTTTTTATCTCGCCAGCTAATATTTAACATGCTTTCTAGTGGGATTTTGGTAATTTTAATAATCTTATAAATGAGCCTTTTCTTCAATTTATCGCTTTATTTCATACACGAACTAATTTTTTATTAATGATTTTCAGTGTTTGATGAAAGACAATATATTTTTCTTTGTTTTGTAAAAATATGTTATGTCTTTTTATCACTTACTTGTGTCAGAACGTTTGCTATTGCACTCCTTCGAAACGCTTAATCCCATTTTTTATGTATATCTTCTGTGTATGAGAATAGATCATAATGTAAAGAACCTATTTCAAAATGTATGAAACCATATAGGTCTTTTTTTTATTATTTATTACTTGTTGCCCGCGGGGTTAATGGTCCCACAGAAACATTTTTCCGGAATAAAAACTATCCTTTGTGTTAATCCCAGTTACCCTTTATGTGTGTGCCAAATTTCATAAAAATCGGTTTAGCAGTTTTTGCATGAACGCATTTATAATATTAGTAGGTTTATACTAAGCTGAATGTCCTGGTGAACCTGGTACTACCCATTACGTGTTTTTAAAACTTTTAGTCGTTTACTATTTTTTATGTTCTTTTAGACATTTAAGTATCAACTTTACTAATTGAAATAGAGACGAAACTTCTTGAGTTAAGAGTGTTACTACTATTTTTATTTTGTCACATATATCATCAGTATGTAATAAAATATTACAACTACCAGAAAGACACGCCCTACTACATATTAAAAGTCGAAAATGCGAAAAAACTATACAATATAATTTTTTAAAACTTGGTCAATCGAAATGTGCGGATACCAGACAAAATTATTGATAAAACACGAAAAAAAAACATATTAATATAGAGCGTTTTCATACGCGTTGGCGCTAGCTTGTCGCTGTAGAACTCTTCTAGGTAACTAAATATTCGCATACTAAACAATGTTTTAAATGAGTCGTTCTTATGCTAGTTATTAGTGTCAAATAATCGACATTAATAAATAATTAAGCGCAATAAAACTACAAAAAATGAAAAACAAAACATACCGTCAAATTGAGAAACTCCTTTTTTTGAGTTGGTTAAAATAAAAGCTATAAAAATGGTATAATAATTGCTTCTTTGACCGATCTAGGAAGTTTACGATTTATACCTAAGTAGATAAACCGTTTTCTTCCGGATTGTGAGTACGATATTGTTGTTGGGGATCATCAAGTAGGGAACAGCAATATATCATTGTCCTTTTCCATGATTGTATGAAACTCAGACTGCTGATTGAGCCTGGCCTTGATCGCAGTGTTGCATGGCGCTTTGGCATTCACCTTATCGTGTGTTGAACTGCTCTCAAACCCGTCGGCCATAGAGATGAACATGAATCTAAATTCAGAAAGCATATTATCCGACCAATATAAAATTATAACATTTGCAAACTGAAACCCAACTCGGTGGGTACATTTAAAGTAGTAGCGTAATACCTATTCTCGATATTCAAACATTCGTGACGAATACATTCCTTGTGAGTGTGTGTATGCTTGATATAAGTAGTCAAGGTCGATAATGTCATTGTACGAGCTTGATGCGAATTCACACAGAAACAAGTAGTGTTTGTGTGTGTGTACGTAGCTATTGGAATAGTGTTATCATATAGGTCACCTTACACTGTTGATTATAGATACTGATTAGAGCATTTATTTGATTTTGCATGCACCAGTTGATGTTTACACAGTTTTTTTTTTTATTTGAGAATATCTTAAAGTTTAAAGTCGAATAAAGTTATCACTCATATGAATCGACTTACGTTACGTTAACGGGTGTTCGTAATCTAAATACTATATATCAAACTCGAAGGAGCTCTCTATTCCATTGCACCGTATGTATAAGCTCTTTTGTATTTATTTGAAATTTAACGCGGGAATTGTCAAAAGTGTTTTTTTGACAATTCCCGTGAAATATACATTATGTGACTCTTTCCGCGTTCGCTTGTCAACTTTCTCGGCAAGTAAATACTAAACATTACTGGAATGTAATTATAAACTATAACGTAGAAACCAACGTCATTTTCTCTGATCAATGTTGGCTAGCAATAGCTGAAGCAGAATCGTGTAAACGTTTGACGTTTCACTTGTTTATAGTAACTCAGGTTATTTACATTGGGGTCACAGGACAGAGTCGATCATGACGCTGGCGCACAGGTAAACGCAGCTCGCAAAACGCGACAATGACCCCCTTAATACGAGGTTGTTTATGCAATAGCTAAGTGGGTGCCTTTAATATGGAGACGATTGAGCAAGGCCATACTGACCTTAAATCTCAACAAGTAGTGGAAATCTGTTTGTGAACCAATTGCAAATTGCGGTGCGCGACTTTTATCGTGAATGTCGGCCTGCTACTCATAAAAGTAGTTTTAATACCTAACATATTGGTTTTTGAGCTCACTTTGTTCAACTAGTAGGGCTGATGTGCAAATGTTTACAATTTATTAAGTAGTTAGAAGTTCTTTCCTTAGGTTTTAGCATTCACGTCAGTATTTTGCCGGGAAATCAAAATAAAATTGGGATTCAATTATAATAAGTCATAAGTCGTCAATAAGTCATGTTAGGGTCTTGGATAAAGCGGTGGTCTCATTATTCAGGCTCATGTAGTGAGATTTTACGGCAACGAGGAAATCCACGAAACGCTCATTTCTTCATAATTGTTTCATTTGTGCACTTTCACTGAACAAAATTGTACAAAATGCCACTAAAATTGACTAACAATTGACTACAATTAACAATAACCTTAGTTAGAAATTTACTACCTATTTTACAAGAGTATACCATTAATTTGTATGTTTGGACTTTGTGCAAGATCGTCTGTCTAAATCCTTTTCCTAAGAAACGCGTAGAGCTACCAAACTGGAATTTACATCAAATACTCTGGGCTTCTGTCCCTTAAAGCTGGCAAGAAATCAACGTCTAACGGCCAATTTTAATAATCAGTCCTAATCCAAAACTTGCTGTCCAAGATTGATATTTTGATCCATTTTTATGTTATCACTTGCCAATAACATATCTGTGGACAGGATAAATATGGCAATTAAGTATGGGATAGGCCGCCGGATGCGCAGCTATCTAGATTGCTTGAAATCCATTAGATTGAGATATATTATTAACATTGGCCGTAAGTCAACGGAGGTTCTAAGCCAAGGTACAGCCGTTAATGCCGCCATTTTTTAAATTTTGAAATTTGGTACGAAGCAACATCATAGCACAGATAAAGGAAATATCACAAAAAACGTTTAGTTACAAAATACATTAGAAAATCGTAAAGGGTGAACTTTTATTTACCTCGCTCGGCTCGCACTTGGTCGGGTTTTAATAATCAGATATAACATTAGGTAGTTTACTTATTGTTTTACATTAAAGTCAATTTAATATAAATAGCTGATTATTAATATTCCGGATTCTATAAAGCTAAGTACGAAAATTGAAATATAAAAAATGAAAATTTAAATTAATAGATTTTAGCAATTAAGCGGGCTTTTTAACATCAGGAAAGCGGATGCTAGACTGTTCTATAAAAGAAACTTCTTTGTAATTAGAAGTTAACAGGAAAAACATAGGTTCGACCCCGACTTCATCATCATCAGCCAGAAGACGTCCACTGCTGAACATAGGCCTCCCCCAAAGAGCGCCAACTTCCGACTTAAGACTTCTTTACTCTGTATAATGATCTAGAGATTTTACATTATCATATAGTACGTACACAACCGTCGCAGATATCTGACCCATCTGCAATACTTTGTAGTAATATACAGGGGTCAAATGTCTATATTACTGTGTGTACAACCTTCAAAAAGATCAATCGGATCCCCGTAATGAACTTGGAACGCAGAAGCATTGTAATTTGACGGCTTGGTTGATTTTGGAAAGCGTTTCTTATCAACGAAATTATCTTTAAGTTCCTATCGAGCTATCAGCGTCACATCCAGAGTTCAACGATCTTGTTACCACGTGGTGTACTTATGCAATATCTAAATCAAAGGCTTAATCAAGATGCTTCGTTCTAGAGTCACATAATTTGCTTATGTAACGTCGAGGTATTTCGATTTATTGCAGTTTTACGTGCTTTGCATAAAGTAACAAGTCTGACATTGACGGTAATTTTGTTGCGCCCTCCCTTAACTAATTTTAAGTTATCGCTATCTTCTTTCAACGAAAGTAATAGAAAGAGACAAAACGCTTTCAGTGCTGTCAGATTAGCCTGTAAACGACATTTCACTCGAGTTTTGGCGCCATCGAGAGAAAAGATGGTCGAAGTTTTTTCATAATTATTGAACTTCGTGTTGATATTGAGTGAAATAGTCAATTTTGGTGGCATTTTGTTCAAATTTGTTCAGCGAAAGAGCACAAATGAAATAATCATGAAGAAATTAGCGTATCGTGTATTTCCTCGTTGCCGCCAAATCTCATTACATGAGCTTGAGTAAACAGGCCACCGCTTTACCCAAGAGCCTGACATGACTTCCTGACGACTTATGACTGATGACTCTGAAAATTAATTGAAATTGATATAAAATTTGATGCAAATTTCTACTTGACTAATGGCTAAATACTAACGTGAAGCCCAAAACCTTTTTTTTTTTAACGAGTGGAAATCCTCATGGATACCCGCCACTTTCGGGGGAAGTGACGGGCTATGCCGGACTCCTACCGGCTAAAACCACTCGGTGACCGTCCTCTGTGCGTATCGGGTGACTGCGGGATCTCCGAAGAACGCACCGCTGTCACCCTTACACCTGCCCGAAGGCTCATCCGTTCAGAAGCCTCCCCCTTCTGATGGCATCACTTTGACGACAGCAGCATGGGGTCACACCATGCTGCCTCACGTCCCGGGCTGCTTTATAAGTCAACTGACACCCCGATCAGTTGACTCACAGCCCCAACCCCCTTTTAGTCGCCTCTTACGACAGGCAGAGGATACCGTAGCCCTATTCGTCGCCCGGTACTACAGGGCCCGAAGCCCAAAACCTAAAGAAAGAAAGAAAGAAGACATTTCACTCGGTAAATGTTGATTAAAAACATCACAATTAGACATGTCCGCACCAATCTGACATATCTAAACTGTTCTATCTCTTTTGTTTTCGTTTTATCTGAGAAAGATAGCATGCATCCAAAATAAGTTTAGTTTGTGAACGGCAGAATCGCCACCATTAAAACATAGTTCTAAGTTAGATCGCTTCGATTGCATCATCGTTCCATTTAATGCAAAAATACTAGTTAGATTTTCATAGAAATACATTATTGCGGATTATGAATACTGTTACAAATATTTAATCGTATCAGCATATTGTTGCATTGAGATATTTTGCTGTACCAGTTAACCCACGACCAGCCGAAGACTCTAAATCCTACAATGTGATAGGTGGAAAGCCTATCACCAACCGAGCTTAGAATAGAATAAAATATATTTTTATTCACCTTACAAGAGGCACTTGTGACGAGTCTATATAATACTAAAACTACCACCGGATCAGAACGCGGCTTATGTCCAATCCTGCGCAACATTATTATACTATATAAACTATATTTTATATAAAATTTGAAACTATACACTTTCTTTTTTTTGATGTTCGCCCGGGGATCGAACCCGAGATCTTTAGAAGTCATTTTACCTCAGAGGCGATGATACTATAGTTATAGAGGCGATATTTTGCTTAAATCAAATTCAGTTGCCAATATATTATATTATCTTGATGATTTAATAAAATTGCCTTATTCAGTATTGTGTAATACTTAGTCTTATTAATTATGCATCTTTTGAAATGTGATATTTTAAAAGCTTGTTACGTTGCTTGAATACAATCATTTCGTTTTTCCGTGGTGAAACTTATTCGGGTAAGTGACCTTAGATGTCTTTCACTAGGGCTTAGTTTCTTTCAATTTTCTTCTCGATTGCTTCAAGTGTTGCTTCAACAACCGGACAAACAGTAAAATTTTCACTTTATGCATATTAGTCTAAATTATATCTGGACTTCAGCTACATTAAGTAACCCATAGAGTTAATCTTTGGTGTTGTTAAGACCCTAGCTTTTATATTTTTAGGCTATAATTATTTTGACTTCAAAATAGTAATTGAAGTGTACTCTTTAACATTTTTTTATCAATTAATCATTTTCTGTTACATTACATCTGCTAACTTCAACTCAGTTGTTATAAAAGCTACACGGATTTAAAAATATCAACATTTCTAAATTTAAAATTCAGTTTTAAAAACTATTTAGACTTAATACTTCGACGTTATTCACGTTAAAAATAAAACAATTGTGTTGAATCGTCTGCAAATCTAAATTTCTAAATTCTAACTCGATTGCATTTATAAAAACAATTTAGACTTGAATACTTCGACGTTAATCACATTAAAAATAAATACTGAACACAATCCAACTCGTCTACAACTAAGAGGCCATTACTTGAGTTTCAAGTTATTTTATTTTATGCTGCATTAAAAAATAAACAAGATGGATGTTGCAGTGTATCTCTATTTATATATCTGGTCCGACCATAAACTGCCTGAGCCTGTAAACCGGTCAGCCCGGTGGTGGAATGTTCTGGCTCTCGCTAACTGCGCCGGCTATCACTACACCAGACGATTGCAAACCTAACAATGTATTTGTTTCAGCATGCCCAATACCATCCATTTTATTGGATGTTTTTGTTTTGAATGGAATTCTATTTGGATGTTTTTGTTTTGGATGTATTTTTGTAAGATTTTGGATTCTTTAGAGACGTATGTGTGTTTTTACTTCTGTTTTATGCTTGATAATGTATTTATACATATAGTTGTTTAGATATTAAAAGTGAGATTTACAATTCATTTGTACATCAATTTGCCTCGGTGGTCTAACGGTCAAACGTCGGACTTGACTTGAGGTTCCGAGTTCGATCCCCGGTTCGGGTACAAAAAAGGTGTATTTTTAAATTTTCTAATATAAATAAGGTTTCCCTGGATTGGATATGTGCCTGATTGACGATAGCCTGGCCACCTATTACATTGTGGGACTTGTGTGTTCGGCTAGTCGTGGATGCCCTGGTTGTGGGTTGACGAAACTCCAACTCCGTCCTGACAGACTCCGAAACGGCTTGACCGATTCCTCTGAAATTTGGTAAGCATATTGGGTAGGTCTGAGAATCGGCTAACGTCTATTTTTCATACCCCTAAGTGATAAGGGTGACTCACCCCAATTTTTTTAAATAAATCACATTAAAAATATAGCAGAACAACGTCTGCGGGGTCAGCTAGTTATAATCTAAAAGTAGCATGCTTGAGATGCGAAAAGAAAGGTTCGATTGTTTTTAAACCTTGTCGTACGATCACAGAGTAGATAAGATAGTAGACGAAGCACAAAATACCTATATGAATTGTACTTTGGAATAGATCTTGATACCTACTTTTCCGATTTATACCTACGCAAAGATTAATAACTTCTCGCGTTAATCTTTTGTTTTTAAATTTTACCTATTATCTGTTGTTTTCATAAAAAGCTAAGACAAATAAGTATCTTCACGTATGTATCTCCGAAGAGGTAGGGAGAGTTGGCTCAGTGTGGTAAATTTATCGCCAACCGGGCAAAATTAAGTTACTCCGTCTTAAATCCCATTCTATAACATTGGGGCTCGCTAATATCATGTTCCGGTCTTGAGGTAAAAGTAGCCGGTAGACTGTCACAAGAAGCTTGAGATGCCAGTCTTTAGTTGGCAACACACGATTACTGTCTGTAGGCGGCGTACGTTTCTGACTTTGAATCTCTTAAAAAAATGGCCTTAATATACGATTCTTAAGCATCTAGACGAAACGTGAAGTAAATAACATAATAACATGGCGACAATCTTTAACGAGATATCTTTTAGACGGTTCTAGAACTAGATTGAATTTCGTGTGACTCTAATGTAATAGCGAAAACGTGAACATCGTATAAACTAGCTACAGAGGTGAATTTTTTATGACGTATGCGACTGACGTATAAGAGATTTTTTGTGTACTGTCGGTATCAAAAGTCAATAAACTGTGGAAGAATATGTTACGTACGTATTTGGATTAATTGTACGTAAATTTAGTGTCTTCGGCTAGTCGTGGATGTGGCTCTGCCTACCTCTTTAGGGATATGGGCGTAAAGATATCTTTTTTTAATTATGGACTTTAATTGACAGTGAATTCAGACACTCATTAAAATACCAAAGTTTATAAGATAACCAAAAAGCGCTTTACAAACTAAAAAATTAAGATACAACATACGTGATGCCAAGGCTATGGACCCATTTTTACGAAAATTGCGATAACAGAGGAGTATAAAATTTGGCACATTTATAGTTTATGTGCAGGAGAAGTGCAGAACGCTAATATTTTTCAATAATAATGCTTATAAAGTACAATAAATCAATAAATAAAACATTACCCACACTACCATGCATTTGACACACATAAACAAATATATTGACGATAACAATATAAGATCACAGATGGCACACTAACAAGTATGAAAACAAAGTAGTTGGTTTTTAGAAATGAAGATGGCGTTCTTATCAACAAGATATAATTTATTATGTTCGAATTTCGACCAACGGGCGACCACTAGTTTTTAATTAAAAGCTGATTGAAGTTAGCCACATTCAGAATCATACTACGAAACAAAATTGTGATCATAGCGAACCCAGTCAATACGGAAAATTACTGAAAAATGGATGTGGTAGGCTCATATATTTGTGTAGATTCAAAATTGCGTTAAGACTGCAGTACGGAATTTCGAACATACGTGGCCTGAACAAACAATGATTTTAAAATAGCTGTAGAGTATTGTAGTCTCTGAATATATGTTGTCTCTACATGGCATAAATAGTTCATTGACTTTAATTTTGAGTTTTGGCGCCATCGCGAGAAAAGATGGTCGAAGTTTTTTCATAACTATAGAATTTCGTGTTGATATTGAGTGAAATTAGTCAACTTTGGTGGAATTTTGTTCAGTGAAAGTGCACAAATGAAATAATCATGAAGAAATTAGCGTATCATGTATTTCCTCGTTGCCGCCAAATCTCATTACATGAGCTTGAGTAATGAGCCCACCGCTTTACCCAAGAGCCTGACATGACTTCCTGACGACTTATGACTGATGACTAATTAAAATAATTGAATTTGATATAAAATTTGATGCAAATTTCTACTTGACTATTGGCAAAATACTAACGTATAGACCAAAACCTAAAGAAAGAAGAAGACATTAATTTTTCTTTTTTCTGACTAGTATCTAGTGACCGCCATTTTGAATTTAAATTTTGTCGTCTTGGATGACACCCGTAAGATTAAAAGAATCAATTGGCTTATGATTTACTAACGGCCAGTATTAATAAACTAATCAACAGATAGAGGATAGAGATTTGTTGCATAAATATTTTTATTAATGAAATACAACAGTAGTTTCCTGGTAACTAATCTATAGTTGCTCTATCATTTATCTTAGATAGTTTATCAATAATAAGCTTGGCCTGGATCTCGAGTGCCAAAAAGGAACAAACATACACATCAATACAAACATATACATCAATGCAATACGTATATATATTTTATTTGAATATTACGTTTGAAATGTCCCTTACATTTGGGAACTTTTTTACAAAAAGTGCTGTGTTTTCTGTCGGTAACATTTATTTACCGCATTATAAATGAAACATATCAAATAAAAAAATAAAATAAAAGATACGAATCGGATGACAACCTCCTCTTTAGAGAGTCGGTTAAAATTGTTTAGTTTACGACTTGAAAATCTGTATCAGCATTGATTGATGCGGATGGCATTGAGAAGGGGAAAGCATTCGCACATTGTCTGGACCACGTCATTGACGGACCATCCATCATTCTGCCAGACCCATTATTATAGCTATCCGCGTAACCCGTTCCGTATCCCTAGCATGAATTTCTGGTGCTTTCGAATGATTGAGTCGAATCGTTTACAATCTTGAACATGATGAAGTTAATAACATAGCGTTCCTGTTGTTATAGTGTCAGCGCTCGCCACTGTCCTATTGAGATTTGTAAGTTGAGGAAGCAAGTAAACTTACTAACACACGAGGCTTCAGAATCAGAATAATCTTTATTCACTTGAACCATACAAGTGGTATTTGTGCGCGTCGACATTTTTTAAAAAACTACCACTGGATCGGAATCGCGGCCACACACTGAGAAGATCCGGCGAAAGAAACTCAGCGGGCTTGTCTTTTTATCAATAATAATAATTACAATACTCGTATAAACTAGATTAAAAATATAAATTACAATCTTACTTTAACTTAAATAAAAGGTACAACAAATCACATTACAAATTTTAGTGGGAGATTGAAAACTCTATCCCCAAGCATGTTCATCTTCCAAATACTCTGAGACCGTATAATAGCCTTTTTGACATAGTTTTGCTTTTATACATTTTTTAAACTTATTTAAAGGTAGATCTCTAATACCAATGGGCAACTTATTGTAGAAACATACACATTGACCCAAAAAGGATTTACTAATTTTATGGAGACGAGTTTTGTATAGAGATCTTACCTTATCAGCTTCAATTTGCCTACGTGTAAATACATAAATTATACTTGACGTCAGAAAATCCTTCTGATTTTCTTATCTTTACTCTCCAATAAAAAAGTCATCAACGTAGCAACGAATCTAAGTAATTTATTAGCAGGATCTACTTTTCGAAACTGGTTCGCGTAAATTGTCAGACATTCGAATTTGCGTGAAATGACGTTTTATTGATTCTTCCCGCGTCCGATCTTAATATATTTTGTCGAAAGCTAGCTATCGATTTGAAACTTGCTAGTGGTATAGCTCCTTCTAAAACGTTTCAATTGTGTAGGTAGCTGCTAAAGACATTAAAAAATCTGTTAAGAATTAAAAGAACACATTAAGGCTAAAATGAAAGAACACATTTAGGCTTCATTTCAAAGTATATATATTTTTGTATATTTCTCAACAATACAGCCTTTATGTTAAAAATTAGTTTAATAATCTACAGGCTTATTCATAAACGTTGTTTAACTTTTAATCTTCAATTTAAATAATATTTTAAAAAAATATTCATAAACGCTATTTAGAGTCACTTTAAACAACCTCGGACCCTTGTTTAAAACCTTATTCAACAAAATGACTGACCAAATTTCAAACAGCTGATTTTATATGCAATGACAAAATGCAACAAATAGCTTATTTGTGTATTCTTATGAATTTTCTATATTACACGCATTGAAATATGTTGATTATGTTGAAGTTTGGACAAATTTGGACAGGATATGTTGGATTTTGGAACAATGTAGGACTATAATAATGTTTTATTATGGAGATGGCCAATAGCCAATAAACGAATAGTTTTCCAGAGCATTTTTTTAATGATATTGGAAGCAAAAAATTAGGCAGATTTTCTCATGAATTTCACGTCGCCTGGAGACACCAAAGGTGGTAATGGTGCGTTTACAACCTGAGGCTGGAATGTTAAGCCCCGAGCAAAAGTAAGTTTACCGGCTACCTTATTCTTCAAACCGGGACAAGT
>NJDC01000756.1:19644-38153 GCA_002245475.1 Calephelis virginiensis | reverse complement strand
AATTAGTCATTCAAAAAAAAAAGCGCTCTTTCGTTATATTAATCCCACAAAAAGTATAGCCACTTAATTTTTTATACTATCGCGTATACGTCTATACATATGTTTAGAAATCCGTCTGCTTGTTTGTTTTCCAATCACAGAAAAAAAGATATTTTATTTGCAATATTACTACTGTCTTAATTTCAAGTTCATGTGGAACAGTACAAATATATGCAATTACCGTATACATTACGACTATTTAAATTATGCGCTTCGGCTTTACATTTTTTACACTTTAAACCTACTTTTATTTTTAAATTGGCTGGCCTGATCGAAATTTAAGCGAAATGATTAGTTATGTAATAACAACACTATAAAGATATCTTTAAAAACATTCGGATTGACGAATATAGCCGAGGCGCATAATTTAAAGATTACTACTGTACTTGTTTGCCTTTCTATCGCATAAAAATGCATCTTGTTTGCTACATTAATACCATCTAAATATAATATCAAGAGAGTATCGACTAAGTTCATGTGGAACAGTACAAGTGTATGCAAATAGAGAATGCAAGTTTCATGTTTGATGCATCCGCAATCTGTTTGAACGTTTTTTGTACATTAATGAGTTCCTCGACACGGATGCATCTCCGGATGAGTCTTTCGTCGGCGGACGTAAAGATATATTGTGTAAACTACACAACGTAAACACCAGCCCTCTTTGGTGTATTTACGTTTAATGTTGGCTATGCGTGTTTTTAAACTTACAAGAAACTAATTGTTGCCCGCGGCTTCGTCAATCATTGTGGGAATCCTTTAAAATATCAGAATCTAAACTAGGTTTTCTTTTAATGTTTTTCTTCTATATTTTTCACAAATTATTATCAGATACGAAATTTGATTAAAATTTGAAGTCAGATGTTTATACATAACTATAAGAGTTTTTTACAATGATATACTCGTATTTGTAAGAATCATGTAACTAATATGTTTTATGTTTAAGGAAATCTGATGGTAATAAACAAACTTCTATAGATATCATAGATGGTACTGTGGTAGCGATTTTAATACTAAAGTGCAAGCTTACCAAGATAACGGCGAGCACTGATGCTATGCTATTAAGTAAGCAAGGCAGTGGCATTAATCTAGGCAAGCAGTTAAATAATCATACTTAGAATTGATTGCACTAACGAAATAACCTAAACCAAACCTAAATCGTTAATTACCCAATGGGGTTGTCACATCCCGACGCCGATGGATAGCAGTTTCTCCATTACAACATTAATGAATTCTAGTCTCAATTAACAAGATAAAACCAAGTTTCCACGATAGCGTGTTAAGAAAATGATTTTCCAGTCGATTTCTATTTCAATTTTCCCGCACATAGAAACCGATCGCTCTACTTACGCCGGCACCGGCCCACATCTCTTGTTAGAAAGTATAGAAAGTAATATAATCCGATCTCCGACCAACCGATGCATTGATCACGTGTTTCTTTTCACGCAATGGTTTTGCGAAGCGCGAATACGGACTTTAATTTCTCTGGCATTTTTGCAAAAAAAAATTGTTAACTACATTTTTTTGTTGGAAATACACCATTTCAGTACTTTGAGAGGTACATAATAATAATACTAAATAAATATGTTACTGGACAAGTTACAAAATTTGAACCTAACCCCAAAGTAAGCAAATTATATGTTTGTATTATGGGTGTTAGTCATTCGAATACATAGAAATACTTAAATAGATACAAGAAAAAATAAACATCCAGACCCGGAAATGCAGACATCTAAATGTTCATCACACATGGCTGCCCCTGTCGGGAATCGAACCCGAAGGTGGTTGGTGGAATTAGGCGTGTACGCTAACACCTCGACCAACTAGGCGATCAATGTTTATATGATAGAAGTTAATGAGATTAAAGATAACTCAAAATACAGTCGCTGTAAAAATTATTCAAATGTCAATGAATTTAACTCTAGTGCTGAAATAATTGCTAATATAACAAAATGCAAAAATATATTCTCTTGAATATATTGAAAAAAGATTAGTTTTGGAATCGATTACACTAAACATGGACATAGGCTGCTTTTCATTCTGATATCATACCTTTCTGCGAGAGGACTAAATATATAAGCAATTGTTGACGAAGCCTCGTAATACCTATTTTTTTATATTTGATAGTTTATATAAAACTGTTAGATTTAGAATTAAAAACTTAGGTGCAAAAAAAGCGATCTACTACTACACTCGTTCCGCTTACTTCGTTGAACATTGGTAATTCACCTTAAAATATCGTTGACCCTACTTTTAATTTGTTAAACATGATATCAAGATATTTTTATTTTATGGCGTTTGGAAGAAGTTTACGAGCGATTCTGTTGGAATTTATTGACTTATTTAACCTACTTCAAAAAATATTATTCGACAGAGTCTTTTTATGCATGTTTAAAGACCTTATAGACGTGGACTGATTTGGAAATTTATTCTTTTGTTTGAAATTGTGATCTTATGGTAGAATCGATTCTTTTTTCGAAATGGCTAATATGTTGCTAACCTCGCGGTTTTTACAACTTCACCGGACTAAAGAGGAAGAATCGAAACAAAATCAAACTTTATCGCCACTCAAGTGTGGAATGATTTTAGTATTAATGTATATTTATAATCTTTTCGTAGATTTAGTCGTCAGCAAGATGCTAAGGTAACGGATTGGATTTCTTTGATGTTTTTTTCTTTATTTGAAATTTTGTAAAAAAATATACGTACAGGAAAAATTGAAATTTTTATAGTTTCCGCTGTCAGTATGGATTGTAAGTATATGAAAAAAATCGTAATAACAGAAACTGAAGTTGGTTTTGCAGTTTTTCTGCGTTTGAACGAAATTACTTCATCTCAATGAGTTAAACATTACGCGTACTTTCGCTACACCCGAATTTCAAATTAGGCGTGCGTTATGGCGCTTGCGCAATACCTAAGTTTGGATAACTTTCACTGGCTAGTTGACGCTTACGTGGTTCGCCTGCGAAGCGATTGCGTTGCCTTTGCCAGGTCACGGTGAAAGTTTTTGCGTTTGCTTAATCAAATGCAACTTTGCGACATGATATTATTCGCGGACGGAATAATTTACGATATGTATATGTGTGAAATTGATGGTAGAGTGCTAAACAGCAACTGGCTCGGGTGGCGACCACCGCCTTCCCTATTCCTGCCGCCATGATGATAATGTCATGTTCCAGTTTGGAGGGTAGCGTAGCTTGTAATTATAGGTCTAACCCTTAAACCCTCGCCACAGGAAATTGATACATCTATGGTGTCTATGGTGTCTCAAGCCACAGATGTCTTTTCCCATCAGGAGAGCTGTGTGCTTTTTCCTAGTCTTATCATATAAAAAACAAAGTTGTGAATAGTATTTGTGCCACAATTTATAACCAAAGATAAGCTGTATCAAAGATAATAATTTATATTTAAATAGTTTCAAATACAATTATTTAATTTACAATTTTCTTCCCAAAATTTGCAAATTAAATAATTTTGTGTGGATTTAAATATGGATTTCCGCAAAGTAACGCCTTCTATCAATTTTGATATTTAGGTTCCGCGGAATAACTTCTCAAACATTTGAAAAATTATAGAAAAAGTATTTATATGATCCGGCAAAATGTTTGCCAAGACATGTAACTCACTATTTTATGTACAGTCGTGTACAGTCACAGATGAAGATTTAACATATCGCATTCTACTTTAATAGGCTACTTTTAATACTATTGATACTATAGCGTAAACTACTAGAAGTATATTTACAGAACTTTAAATGTACTAAAAGAATTTAGAACTGTTTTTTGCCAATACATCGTAGAGGTCAGGGAATTCACATTGACCTCATGGCGCAATGAAACCTCGTAATGTTGTAAAAGTGCTTTAAAGGCTTTAAATTATTATATTATAAAGAATAATTGTAATTATGTTTAGTATAATATAAAGAATAAGCCATGCCTTATTCTTGATATTATATATCAATGATTTTTTAAATATTGAAATAATTTAATAATTTAGAAAACTGCTAAAATGTTATTAAATCAGGAATGATTTTGGGAAAACTTTAAATAGATGGGTAGGACAGTATACAACGTCCAACGTGACGCCTCCCGCCATTACAGTTTATTTACTAACTGTAACGCGAACTTTGTAAATTTTGCGGATTTGTTGCTGATTATATAACAATTACAATTATATATGTCACCTTCATGTTACACTTAAGAGTACAGGATTCGCGCAATAAGCAAAATATTTTTTATGTAACTATATTTTGTATTTAAATTTATACAAATAAGCCTTAAATATTATCATAATTAAGACACAATAGTTGTATTAAACTTATTAAAGCATTTACCATGTAACTGTACCACTTATTTAAAAATATCAGTGACCGAAAACACGACCTTACCTAACTGTTAGCTGAAAACCATTAAATTACTTCGTGAATATGAGAAAACTCGTAGAATTATAAAATTTTATCTGACTTTGTGACGTCACCACATCTTTTGACGTAAAAAATAATAAAAATAAAGTTACAGTTTAGCGTTTTATTTTTAAATTACTTTATATTTATATTCATTCTTTTTTTACTTCCCTTGAGTTTACATTTTAAATAATTTAAGTATTTTAATACGGGATTTAATAGGACGTAGGCTTATTCGTTAATATGATAAATACTTGAAAATAAATGTATAGGAAAAGTAATTAAAATTGGGAAAATTTCTAATCAGACCATAAACCATTTAAGTATACGTTTTATTCTTGAGTTTCCCTGTTTGTTATATGTAGTTGTAAATATGTAGGTAGTTTAGGAAGAAAAAGCCTCAATTTTCTGATAATAAAAAACCCATCACCTACTGTCTACATCTGTCGCCTCTGTGGTCTAGCGGTTCAGTTGTAGAACTTCATGAGGTCCTGGGTTCGAATCCCAGGTCGGGCAACAAAAACGAAATTGGGTTTTTCCAATTTTCCAATAAAAAAATGTTGCTCGGGATTGGATGGAGGGATTAGGTTATTTTATAAGAAAATGAACTTATAAACCTGCTCTTCAAACTGCTCAATACTATTGGCATGAACTTTTGACTTAGCAACATTTGGGGCTAATCATATCAATACTCTACCACCCAGTCTGACTGAATAGAGTGGTGGAAAAATCTAAAAATCTCAATATCTGAATTATTGCACAGGTCGGCGATGGGGTTATCACATTCTATCTCCACAAAACCTCACTAGTTAAATCTACAAGTTCATATTACCTAGATTAAAACTAAATTGGTACCTAGGTGCCTGCTAAAAGTCTGCTGATAAACGCCTAATTCTTCTTTAGCGATGGTTGTTCTAATTTGGGCCCATCTGCTAATATCCGACTAGACCTATTAGGTAGGTAGGTATATTAATTAATATCTGTAAATTCAGAGCTATTAAGCATTCTTAGTCGAGAATGATAATTCAGGCTACTTATAAAACCACAAAAATGCTACATTAAAACTTACACGTTCCATTTAAATGGAAGGTAAGACGAAGTCGTTACCAGTTTCGGTACCATTTAAAAGAACTATAAATAATAAAAAGCTAGATTTGCGTGAGAGGAAAACAAGTTAATAATACTTGTACGAATCGCAAGTTTACTTCGAGCTGTGATGCTATCATAAATAATGAAGCGGCGCGGTCGCGGAGGGGGGCGTAAGAGTCAAGGCCGCACGCTGCCCCCGGTCGACGCTCGCGCCTCACTTGCCAACACTCTCGCTCACTTCGCCGACAATAACCGAGCTCACCCGAGCCGACACGAACTAGACCTGCGCCCGCTCAGCCAACAGCTGAGTTCTAACAACATAACACACTGACTCGGTCATCCGTGCATTCAACTTTTGATTGGCTTTTGCAGGTTACCTATTTAATGACTATCAAATTCTTTATTTATCAACGTTAAGTTAAAATGCTTAGGATATATCAATCGCAGTTAAACTGCAAAATCAAGTTCAATTTTCCAATCCAAAAAGTTTTAACAAATTTATACCTTAATTCATTTGGTTTTATTGATTATTTGCATTAAAATGAGAACACTATTAATGCAGTCGAAGTCGATAAAATACGCGTTATTATACTTCAAAAAAACACACACCCACACTCACACACACATGAGAAAGACTAATTATTAAATATAAAATTTTCAAAATCGATTCTACTAGTACCTAAAACGTTCTTATATATGAAGGTATATAAAATAAAGACAGAAACAAGAAGTAGGTGAAAAACTGCAGGAAACATTAAGTCTAATTGAATTTATTTAGCTGAATGTAAAGTGTTTACATTAATAAAAATAAATGCAAAGTAATTACCTAATCGTGTTAATGGGGTTAGATGTTATTTGCATGTATAATACATATCAGAAACAGCGATAAAAGTATATTATTGTGTTTGAAAAATATCTAATATAAACGCCAACGGAAAGAGACAGGTCTTATAAATTTGACGTGTAACACTCTCTCTCTGCGTGTGTCTGTCTGTTGCGTCATAACTTTTGAACCAAACTAATGGACCGAATTTAATGCAGATTTTTCGTTTGAAAATTAACGTGATCGATGGTTTTAGCTATAAAAAAGCATGTGAATAAAATTTTAGAGAGCTTTACAGAGTTCTTGACTCTACTACAGCGAGCTGTCAGAATAAACAGCGAGTGTCGTTGAAGATATTGCCAAAACTTGCACTGCCTATTTAGGTACATCTTTTTATTTAGTTTTTGGCATGGGCGTCAGCTATTGCTATTAGTCAAGTGTAAGCTTGCACAATTCGTCGTCATAGAACAGAGGTTCCCAAACTTATTTCATGTAACGCCCACTTTGAAAATCAGTTGTTTTGTAGCACCCCCCCCCCTCGTTTTTTTCTTGTCAATAACCTCAATAACATATTTGTTGCGCCTAGTTTAAAAAAAACATTTTTTTCAAGATTTATACCGCCCCCCTCTAGGCTTCCAGCGCCCACAAGGGGGCGTTATCGCCCACTTTGGGAAAGGCTGTCATAGAAAGTCATATCATGAAGCAGTGACCTTCATAAAGCCTACTTTAGTAAAGTTTGATGGCAATGAGGAAATCCACAATCTACTGATTTCTGAATACTTCACTTGTGCACTTTAACTGAGCAAAGAGCTACCAAAATTGACTCATTTTAACCAAAATTAATCATAAAAACCTTCCTCTTAATCACACTCTGTATTAAAAAATCGCATCAAAATCTGTTTTGTCAATAATTGTCAGTGTCATTGTTAAAGTTTGTCAATAAATTTACAATGTTTTAATTTGGAGTTTGAATCAAGAAGAATTTACTTTTAAAGGCTCTTATCAGCCTCACACTGATATGGCTGCTTATTTCCTTTAATATAAAGAAAAAACTTTCACTGATATTATCTATTACATAATAAAATTAACATGCTTTCGACAAATCTATGCGAAAGTAGATTTTGTTTACCAATTTCAAGTTATGTCGAGGCAATTTATTTCTCGGCGCGGTTTGCGATTAGGTGTTAAAACCTCGCATAAAAAAATAACCAATCAAATCTTTTTCACTCTCTATTTTTATACAAATTAAAGAAATGTTTATGTACATAATATATTTCTTATACAATATTCGAGCATTTTGTTTTTCCGTATCAACGAAAATCAATCAAGTCAACCAATCAGATTTTCTTTTCAAAAATTCGTTTTATATCGCAGTTTTGCTATGATTAGGTGCTATTCTGAATTATTATAAAACAATAATGAGAACAAACTTTAAATTGAAATTTCATGTCACAATTTTTATTTTAAACTATGTGACCCGACAGACGTTGTTTTATACGTACTACTTTTTCAAATTAACCTCCAAGAATTTCCAAAATCAGTCCATCCGTTTAGGCGTGATGTAATGACCCGAAAAAAATTCATTTTTAAATACTTGACTTGATGAAATTATAGTTAATGCTTATTTAAATGCTATTGATATTTTGAAAGAGTATTTAAAATTGTTTTTTTTTTAATAAAACGACTCATTAAATAACTTTGAATTCCGTAATCATTATGCCAGGACAGAGCGAACTCCAATTTTATTTACGAAAACCAAAATAATTAGTTGAATATATTTCAATAACGTCTATTAATAATTTAGACAAACCCACATGAAACTTCAGTGTGTACAGACTAATGAATTACAATATACAGACACGATATGAATTATCTGCGATGATGCCAAATAATGATATCGCTATATCGTTTGCTCTGGAGATAGAGCCCACGTGGAACTAGTTTTTTGGCAGCAGTTATTTCGGTCGGTTGCGCAACCCAGGTATCGTTTGAGGCCACCGACCGCTTCATCGCCTAATACGTATAAATTTAATATAAAATCTTGCTAATGTTAATGATCTTGAGGAAATCGTGTGATCTGGTTTGAAGTATAATTATTATGAACATTTTTATCTTTATTTATTTAATAAAGATATCCTTTTTCACGATACAACGGATCGTTTTAATGATAAAAGTTGGCGAAATTTAAAACGTTTTATGCTCTTTTTATAGGGAAAACATGATACCAAATTATAAATAAGAAAAAACATGGACCATAAAGTAAATACCTAATTCAACATAATATAGTTGATATTTTCACTAGCTGTTTGTCTGCGATTTCGCCCGTGTAGAATAAATTTTCATGCCAACTTTTACCCCTTACGAGTCCTTTGAGGGTTGATTTAAAAAAATGTCCTGTGTTTGATCTCGGATCTTTAGCTAGATGCATATTAAATCTTTCCAAAATCGGTTCAGCTGTTTCAGCTGTCAGCAAGAGCAACAGACAGACAGACTTTCGCGTTTTATAATATTAGTACGAATAAACAAGGTATTCGCTGATGCTGAGATCTTCTCTTCTTTGTTCAATCTTCGGAAGCGCCGAAACTTGCTTAGGCTTACTCCATAACGTCAAGCTATTGTTATAAATTATCCAAAACTTCCTTCTAACCACTGTTAAGCAATTTAATCCTTACACCAACCAAGTTCTACTAACGTTCCCTTAATCCCTTTTAGGGTACATAAGTAACGTTGAAATGGTATTTATTCATATTTTTAAAGAAAGAAACACTTGTACTGTGTGATAAGTAAAACAGTACAAGTGTTTCTTTCTTTAAAAATATGAATATTTGGAAGTTTTACCAAGCGCCGACGATGGAAAATATCAAATATGGTATTTGTTCATTCACATTATATGCAAACAATTAAGACCTATATATCTGCACGCCAAGTCGCTAACGTGACAGGCAGAGTATATCGAGTGTCAAATCTCATGATCCTTGCAGACCTGTCTGGCTTCCTCCACATTTATTACACGCTGATTTTGGAGACTTGATGATTAATAATTAACCAGTTCTTTATTAATCTGTCTCTTTATGAAACAGATTTCTTAATGGTACAATACAATTTGTTAGAGAAATCTAATAAATGATGCGTTGCCATTCGGATCTGTAACTACAACTACCGGTATTTAAAACATCCTTGCTGATGTCCTGAGCACAAAGTAACAAGTCTTATTTTCTGATGATAAGTTTTTATTATGCATATCTCATATCCTATCAAAAGATGTTAATGGCATTTTCGTTTTCCGTGGTTCATTTTCAGAACCATCCAATATATAATTTAGCTTTTAACTTTGAAGACAAGCTACCACGAGTTTAATAAGCAAAACACATCGTCCATTTTGTGTGTTGCATGTGTAAATAGTCTCATTTGTATGCGGCACATCACTGGTTGACTTTTATTTGGCAGGAAATGTCCACACTGCCTCCGAAAATGTCAGTATTTGATACCAACAAACACCCCGTCAAATGGTATTTATATGACAGTATATAAATCTTTTTTTTATATTCCTTTTCTCTCGATTACGTGTTGAATGCCTTTTGTGACGCCGAGATGTTTTTCCCAGATGTATTTTTGATATGAAATATGATGTAATCATTTCAAAAATAAATCTGTTTTGTATCTTTAATGAATAATATCCTTTCGCCAAAAGACTTCATCATGGTACGTGCTACAGCTTTTTGGGCAGACTAGTTAAAAGTAGTGTCAACAGAGCCAGGGGTACAACCAGGGCACCTACGATTAGCCAAAGATGCTAATTACTTTCACAATATCAACCGGGTCCTCATACAAACCCGGGCAAAGTTGTTGGTATCAGAAAATTTAAAAACACATTTGTGTTGCTAGGTCCGGAACCGGACCTAGCAACTAACCAGAGACCTCGTGTTATCATCACAAACATAGGATAACTAGACCACAGAGACGGTAAATAGTCTAATAATAAATTTAACTATTGTTAAAAAATGATTTTCTTTTGTTTCAGGACGTGAAGAACTATCACCAGCGTCTAGTATCAATGGTTGCGGCACAGATGGAGAAGCGAGGCGGCAGAAGAAAGGGCCGGCCCCTCGACAACAAGAAGAGCTATGTCTTGTATGCGGCGACAGAGCCTCCGGATACCACTACAACGCCCTTACGTGTGAAGGATGTAAAGGTAAATCCATTATTACTACCACTTAAATCCCCACTCTTAGTCTCCATAAGGAGGTAGAAAACTAGAGTTGCAGTTCTGTGTTAGTAACTCCTATCGGCGATCCAGATCTAAGAAAGTAACCTTGTAAGTAACAAGTTTTTCTTTGTATCTGGAATAAATGTTACTTTTCTTAGCCCAATCAGTCTAATGACTGTTTAGATCTTGCTTTGCTTAGCATTAGTTACACTTCTAACAGTAACATATATTTCGTGTGTTACACTCCTTTCACACTATAATTTCGATATTTTTACCTCGGGCGACACCTTTTTGGAATCATTTGCCATCTATAATAGTTCCAAACCCATTCCACCTACAATCTTCAAGAAAAGTGCATGGTCACTTAAAAGATTTATAACTCATCTATGAGACTTCAACTACTGCTCATATTTATGGGTGAAGGCCAGACCATTCAGTAATGCTAGATCTTCTCTATGCCAAATCTAATCTTAGGTTTGACTTGTTTTTATAAAAAAAAACGTTTATGGCTATCGAGGATGTAGTGCAAATACTATTCCTTTTTTCTCTCAAATTAAATTAGATCGCCTCTGTGGTCTGGTCCCGGGTTCTAATCCCGGGTCGGCCAACACAAAGAAAATTGCATTTTTCCAATTTTCTTATAAAAAAAATGTTGGTCGGGATTGGATATGTGCCCGGTTGGCGATAGGCTTTCCACCTATCACATTGTGGGACTTAGTGTCTTCGGCTTGTCGTGGGTGCCTTGGTTGTACCTCTGCCTACCTCTTCGGGGATATGGGCGTGAAGATACTCTCAAATTAGTGGACTCCTTTCGAAACCTATGATTATTATTGACCTTACTGAAGTATTATCGATTTGCCACTAGACGCCATATAACTTAATCTTACACAAACAAAAACTGCTAATTAACAGAATATGCAAGGCAATTAATGACATTGGCATGATTTGAACAAATTATCTAAGCACAGCTGACGCCTGAGTTTAGTTTCCTTTTTTAATACAGAAATCTACCCATATATGATGCAAATTGCTAAACTAGGCTCTACATAGCGGTGCTTAAGAAATGGAAATGATTTCTCAAAACTTTTTATTACTTTGTCCCTGCATTAACCTTTAAATTTAATATAGTATTTATTGGACTTCAACTGATATTACTTTCGCCAAAACGGACAAGGAAGAAATTACACTTGAAACCATGCATACCCATATAAGTATTGATTTATATAATTATTTGCTTTAAAACAATTATTCTGACATGATTTCCGTGAAGTTCCACAAGAAAGTCTTTAGCAAGATTAGTCTCCCAAGAGAAGCAAGATGGGCAATCTTGAAGCAAGATCCTTGGGCAAGATGATCCTAAGTGTTTCTTAATTTAATAAATCAGGAGCATTACAGAAGCTAATTAATGAAGGATCCTAAATATTAGCATACATAATCTCTAACATTGTCGTTTGCTGCACATTTTTGTTGCATCTGTGGTCTAGCGGTCCGGCGTTGAACTTGACTGTGTATATTTTCAATTTTCTAATAAAAATGATGTTGCCCGGGTTTGGATATGTCCTATGCGATAGGCTTGCCACCTATCACATTGTGGGACTTAGTGTCTTCGTCTAATCGTGGGTGCCCTGGTTGTGCGTCTGCCTACTTCTTCGGGGCGTTAAGATACCATTTGGTTAATGAACTTGCCTTGATATAACTATCTTATCTTGCACAGTTTCATTCGTCTGGTCCAAATAAAAGGCAAGGTTTATGCATTCCACCTTTATGCGCCCACGAATATCTCAATTGAGTGTTGAATTGGCTCACTGTGTCAGTTATCTAGGTTGTGTGTTCGCATTGTCAAGCTGAGTCAGGGTCATAAAGGCCGTCTGGTCAGCGTCTACTTGTCCATACAATTTATGAGATTGCCTTAGTCAGAAGCGGTCATGTGTATCTTCACAACATTCTGTTCTTTTTTTATGATATTGGAAGGCAAACAAGCAGACGGATTTCCTGATGGTACGAAATTCACTCCGCCTGGAGACACTAAAGGTGGTAATGGTGCGTTGCCACCCTGAAGCAAGGATGTTAAGTCGCGAGCAACTCCATCTTCATTATTTTCTTTTTCATAATGAAGAACGATTTTGATAACTTTTCGACTTTTATTATTTTCGATGAGATATACGTGTGGATGAATGTTAGTACCTACCCTAAGACCTTGGATTACATTCCACGATGAAATCACTCGGGGTTTATCAAGGTTTTCCGAAATCGACGTGTTTGTACGAAAACAGTAACAAATGTAGAGGAAACTGGTCAGGTTTGCACTCGATACACTCTGTCTACCACGTAAAGTACTTGGTATGAAGTTTGCTATGTGTGTGATAAAGTGTATAATAAATTCTCCCAACTTATCCGTAACCTAGGTTGGGGTCCATGTTGACTTCAGAGTAAATGGTTTATAAAAATGCCATTCGTTATTTCATTAGTGCATAAAGTTTTACTTATTTCAGATTCGCCTAATATTTTACAATTACAAGCTCATTTAAGTTCGTCCATTATCGTACTCGTAACTATGTGTATACGAATGTTTTTAACCGATTCTGAATTGGTTCATTGTGCCAGTTATCAAGGCTATGCGTGCACATTGTCAACGTCACAATAGCTGTCTGGTCGACGTCTGCTTGAATCATCCCATGCTTCAACAGAAAGAATTAGTGTATGTCTCATCCAACATCTCATCCACAACTACGGAAAAAGACATATTTCCCAGGCGCATCGGATTCATTTATAAATATCGTTTTATTTTTGTGCAGGTTATTTTAAATGTCAAATAGTTGGCCACTGTGTTACTAATATTAGTCAGCCTCTTCATGCGCTATTTGTATGTTCTAGGCATTGATGGAATAATTATTTTACCTTTAGATTTTCCTTCTTCGTTAATCAGTGACTCTTATTGCGAATTTACTGTTGGTATACTTACCTGATAGGTCAGTAAGTTAGCAGTATTTGAAAATGAGACCAGTTCTTTGTTAGAATTTTTACCTCCAGTAGTAATCTATAGATTCATGGTCGTGTTGTAGGTTAGTGAAAATGCAGCTTATTTATAACTATATTACATTATTTATTTATAACTACGCAAATTGCTTCAGAGTGGTAAAAGCACTTGAAGTTTGGCAACCAACTGTTATGTGGACAGTATGTTTGTTTTTCTGCCTACACTGTAGAAACTAGTTATTGCTTTATAAAAATCTAATATGATTTTGGATAAAGATTGAGAATTTTAGTTTAATAGGTTTTGCTATAATTGCAACTGTACACAAATGTTTCTTTTTCTGCAATGTGGTAATCAATTTTAATTATAAACTCTCGGAGATCTACATTCGATAGCTCCGAAATTAGAAAACCGTCTTTGTTTACTTTTAGTTAAATATTATGAGTTATCCTCTTAGTAATAGTAAGTAATATTGCAATCATCAGTGCATAATTCACGTGATCTAGCGGTCCAGGAGTTGGACTTGACTTCATAAGGTCCTGAGTTCGATTTCCAAGTCGAGCAACCAAAAGAAAATGTGTTTTTTCCAATTTTCTAACAAAAAAAATGTTGCTCGGGATTGGATGTCCGCCCAGTTGGCGATAGGCTTGCCACCTATCACATTGTGGGACTTAGAGTCTTCGGCTATTTGTGGGTTCCCTAGTTGTGCCTCTACCTATCTATTCGGGGGTATGCGTGAAGATACAGATCTTTTAAATATATTATTTAATTTTCCAGGGTTCTTCAGACGGAGTGTCACGAAAAATGCTGTTTATATTTGCAAATTCGGCCATGCGTGTGAAATGGACATGTATATGCGTAGAAAATGTCAGGAGTGTCGGTTGAAAAAGTGTTTAGCGGTTGGAATGAGACCCGAGTGTGTAGTGCCAGAAAACCAGTGTGCAATTAAACGGAAAGAAAAGAAGGCGCAACGGGAAAAAGACAAATTACCAGTCAGCACGACGACAGTTGATGACCACATGCCGCCCATTATGAAGTGTGACCCTCCACCTCCAGAGGCCGCGAGATTTGTAAGTAATTCATGTCTTGCTTGCTTCACATCTGTATTCCCATTTTAGGATGGTTACACAGCTTAGCATAAATTTATCGTTTCGAATCGACGGGTGAAAACATGCGTTACGTTAACGCGCGTTAATATAAATTAAGTATGAAATATAATAACAATCAAACATATGTTCGATAACTAGATTTGTCTCGTTCCTTTACACGACGTCCACATAAGCGGTTCTCTTTCTTTACTGCTAAAATTGCTTACGTCGTTTTCGATAATTGGCATGAAATTTTAGTCATTAATTTGTTGAAAATTAACTTCAAATCGATTATAAAGAATAATTGATCTCAGGAGTGTTCAAAAGACTTCAATACGGATTTGAAGAGATTTTACAAATAGCTTGCGATGACGTTTTAAAGTCTATGTACATAGAGCAAGTCTTTTTGGTGGCAATACACATTATACTGACCGATTTTTTTATGTTTTAATGTATCGAACAATCACAAGCCTTATTTGAAGGTAAGAGATAACTGTAGCCTACAAAATTACATCATTGGTGTTTTAAGAGAGTCGTCTTATGGCTGAGATTTTAAGTCTATCTACAAGCAATTCTGCTCTCCGGACCTTAAAACGGCTCTGTCATTATTATGGTAAGAGTCGATAAGGCGTGGAATACCTATCCGGGCATGTTGCTATACAGCATTTTACCGGCAGTGGTATTTTTGGTAATGATTCATTTAACATTTGCTCGCTTCTTATGAGCTCCCAGTCAGGAAGGCAGATGGTCTATCCTACACAGGGGACCAGGACCAAGAATGGGAAAAACATGCTGCCTGAACTAACTTAATAAGTAAAGGTAGAAAAACCAATTCTTATCATATTACCTACCTAAGTGATTTGCTAAATAATTACAACTGAACATTAAGGCCCCATACTTAGTCAGCCAGAAGAGCCAATCAGCGCACTCCCCCGTTCCATGATTACTATGAAATATTGCGGTCTATTTTTGACACTATAAAAGTAATTTGAAAAATAATATAAAAACTGAAACAGTTATCTTTTGGGTATAATATTTATCTATGTTTATGTTAAATCTGGTGTCGATATTTTCATAATTGAAGTAGACAGACGGATTTTGCTTTCCAAAAAGGATTAACTTTTTGATTTTTTTCTATCGAGCAAAGTGAAATGAATCGTGTTTTGGAAACACTAGTCTTATAAAGCATATTAATGTTTATCTTGTGTATTTTTGTCGCCAAGATCCATAATTGCTTTGTATGAAAAAAACAGTATATTACTGACGTATTTTAGCATACATGGCCCCTTAAGAGTGAAAATTAGTGGTTTAATAAAATTTTGAGAAGCCCGGAGATAAATTTGTTTAGCAAAATATAATGTAGAGTCCATCCTATCGGGTAACAGACGGACGTTATCAGTCAATGTCAATTTCTTTATACGATTACTGTGATAAACAAGTCATTGACCATGCCCTTCGATAATAATAGACTACAACGCTGATATCCCAAATGTTTTCGTATTAAACGTATCAGGGTTTTGTGTGTTTAAAAAATACTTACGCTTTTGCTGAGTAACTGTTTCTCTCCCTACCAGCTCTTAAGGGGCGATCAGAGTCGAACAACCACCGGTGGTAGAGTGTCGTAACTTGCCTAGAAGGATCTACTGCCTTGTCTATTCCGGCTTTCATACCGACATAGTCATGTAACTTGCAAAGTAGGCCCGTCTTTAGCCCGTCAAATGATTTGGAGAGCCTTTTATTGAATGCCTAATTCTAACTTCGTGGTTTTTACAACTTCGCCGGGCTTAAGGCTGTAGAGCCGTGTCCTGGTTCGCGAGTGTAAGTCTGTTTTCGTAGAAATCATAATTTTGTCTTAGCAATTAGTTTCTAATACCTACATTTTTTTATTTAATCACTTCGTAGTAGATTCGAATTAAAATGAGACCAGTGGTTCTGAAATACTTTTCAAATTAATGTAGAGAATAAACTTGCGTGACTACTCGTTAGAGCACAAAATTATATTTGTCAATAGTAATAACACAATTGGTAGAACTTTTATCATTCATCTTCTCGCGCCCAAATCACTGAATAGTTATCAAATTGGGTGCGTGACTAATGAGATTTTAAATTTATAAATTTTAGATTATAACCTCTAATTTACGACTTTGTGAACTCCATGAATATAATAAGTACTTCTAGTTGGTTAGGTTTCGATCCGGTGATATTATTTATTCAAAGACTCATAAGAATCGCTTGTATGGGCAATGTGTAGTTTTTATTAGGAACCAGTTTTATTTTACTACTGACAGAAACGTTTTACGTTAAAAGGTAAATTTATTAAAAAAAATTAACTGACATACAAAGTGCCCTAAAACTTTTATAAGAAATATATGGTGGTGGTTAACCTTTCAGAAATGCAACAAAGCTTATGGAAATAAGATAGAAGTTACCGTTTTATTTCTGTGCTACAAGGTTTAGGTCCTAAGCTTTGTTAGTAGTTTGGGAAACTAAATTTGTAATTCGTGTAAAGGTTCATTGAACATTTATGCAGTCCTCAAATAGTTTAAACGTATTGGCAGTCAAGGTTTCTCAATAAAAGTTGTTCTAGACCAGGGGTGGGTAAATTCTGTTGACCGTGGGCCAGTAAATAAAAAAAAATCTAGTGGCGGGCCAGTAAATTAAAATTAATAGAGAGACGGGCCGGTTAATTAAAACACCTAAAAATAGCAGTAAATATTACGATTATAAAACGTTGTATAAAGATAATGTAATGCATTTTTTTTATTTTATAATCCTTTCTTAAAATAAAATCTATTTATAAAGACTTAACTTAAGAAATACGCAATATCTTATAGTATTTTTATCTATTTTTAATGTCTCATCGAAGCGTCGTAGGTAGTAGAATAAATTTTATGTAAGGCAATCGATTGGAGTCTAGAAAATGGCAGACTATGTTAATTTCTATATCTCAAGGGGGTTCCTATGGGAGTTCTAAAAACCTGAATACGCGGATGTAGGTACGGGAAACATATGATATTTTCTAATGATTTAATATCTCTCTTTTAGTATATAATTTAATTTATTTCTTTATTTCGATATGCCAACAGCAATACACACAATATTACAATATAACACTTAAAAATACGCAATACTATATACTGAATATCGATTCAGTATCTTCATTGTTCAAATTTCAATAGTCTTTTAACATTTGGACCATTAATTTTTTTAAGGAGGTTCATATTTTTTTTAAAAACAAACCCTCGTCGGGCCGGATTAAAATCTCCCACGGGCCGGATCCGGCCCGCGTGCCGTAATTTGCCCACCACTGTTCTAGACCGTTGTAAACATGCCTTCCAACAAAGGTGAGCTTGGAGGAAAATTTGATTCTAGCTTTTTTTTATGACACTGGAAGGCAAAAAAGCAGACAGATTTCCTGACGGTAAGAAATTCGCGCCGCCTAGACACCAAAGGTAGCAATGGTGCGTTGCCAAAATGAAGGCGGGATGTTAGGCCTCGAGCAAAAGTTGCTTTACCGGCTACCTTAACCACCAAACCGGAACACGTCATGACTTTATGGCCCCAGGAATAAACCTTCCAATTATTATTAAATTTGGATTAAATCTACCATCCAGACAGATGCAAACTTATGTTTACAACCAGTGTTTATGTCCGTCTAGAATCTTTATAATAAGAAATAATAGCCACATATAGAGCCATTGTTAATCTGAAGCAGGGATAAAATTCTTCCGTCTAATGAATAAACATAGACCAAGTCTGTAATAGTGTAATTCGAGATTTAAAACTTGGTGTACTCTGTTCTATATTTAATAATAAGACGACTTAAGTTTACCGGTTACCCTACCTTTAAACCACATACAACAATATCTGGTAACGATGTTGTGGTAGTA